>JAMZAV010003703.1:0-75795 GCA_024449915.1 Sweltsa coloradensis | reverse complement strand
TGTAAGATTCACTGATTACTGATTTCTACAAGTTTTTGTATGTGTGTGATTCATTCTTTTTCAAGTCATTACAAAATTATTTGTTAAAATATAATATTTTTATCAAAGTTGATTTAAATTCTATGGTATTAGCAGTAACAATATAGGATGTAAAATATCTAGACC
Organism: Sweltsa coloradensis; assembly: GCA_024449915.1. Lineage (NCBI taxonomy): Eukaryota > Metazoa > Arthropoda > Insecta > Plecoptera > Chloroperlidae > Sweltsa > Sweltsa coloradensis. The sequence continues at coordinate 75,630 of JAMZAV010003703.1, read as the reverse complement.
CGGATTCATGTACATCCTGGGTATAGGTGGTATAACCATGGTATAACGACGGTATAAGGACTGGACCCCCAATTCTTGAGTTCGTGGGAGATGAGTTGAAAACGCAATTTGAAAACGAAGTCGTTTTCGTTTTCGAAGGAATTGGTATTCTTGAACGGTATCGTGGAAAACGTCATGGGTTGTGAGTTGAAAGCATTGATATTAAACCCCTTTAGTAGGCTAGATTAGCAGTCTCCTATACCTCCGCACAGGCGCGAGCGTAGCAAATTGAAGACTCAACCGGCCCATTTCAAGATGGCGATTTGGTGTTTTAATTTATGCTTTTTTAATGCAATAAAGTATTTTACTGGATTGTTTGATATGGTTTTAGCTTGTGCAGCATGGTATTAAACAAAAGAAACAATACGAAGTGATTGCATAAGGGAATTTAGTAATCATTTGGTGTTAAAGGCTAGTATGCTTACCTGTCAACCTGGCGGCAATCTTGAGAACTATTTGGCCACAAATCGCTCCCATTTGATTAACATGTAAACTGTCATTTTAAGATGGCTTCTAATTGTACCGGAAGTGGACCACCGACTGCTGGTCTAGCCAATTATATAGGATGTCTATGGTTGAAAGAGTATCACGAAATCCAAACACTTTAAAAAGATTTGCGTATAGCAAAGAGCTCGAAAAAGTTCTATATTTATTCTAGATGGCAGTGCCTTCATAAACGCGGGCCAATCGAAAGACGAGTTGTATGAAATGATTTGATTGTTGCAATTATGTAAACAAACAGATGAGCAAGCTCATATCAGAACAATGTTGTGCTGGCATAGGGTTGGCTAGGCTTGTCAAACATGTAATGTAAGTATGAATTTTACTAGTCCTATAGCCAAATGGAACTTTAGACCTACACTTTTGCATTATAAATAATTTTCCACATCTGGGCCTAGGCCAGGGACGGTTTCTGATTTGTTTTATGAGAGTATAATGACAACTTTTCTCGTTTCTCGTAACGTATCGCACTTTCCCGCCTAACTCTGCTTATACCGTCAACAAGTGTCAAGTAACTATGGTTACTTGTTGATTGTATGCCTAGTGTTTAAGGCTTATTTTAAAACCCTTATTTGGAAGCCTTCCAACAAACTTTTTCAACTTTTTTTTTCAAAAGAGACTATATTTCTATAACCTTAATGTCCATGTAAAATATGAACATTGTAGTCCCACCCGTCTGGTCAGAATCGCGGGCCGACGTATTAGATGTTAGCAGTAGCAGTAGCAGTAGCAGTAGCAGTAGCTAACATCCTTAAAGTGATTTTGAGCATGTTTCAAGCCATTTTTTCACCAAGAAGGAATAATCGTACCCCAATAAAATTTGGCATGTGTTGTCAGGTACCTAAATCCCCTCGATTGTGATAGTTTTCAAGTTCACATCACGTTACATGACGGCTGGGTAACACCTCGAAATCACCCCAACTCTGCTTGGTGTATAAGGTGCTTGAGTGTGTAGCGCACCGCGGCTTGGCTGCGGTGCCCTAACGGGCACCTAGATTTGTATTGGATAGTGGGTAACACAAACTGCAACACATTCAACATTAGGGACTACAAAATTTATAAATAATGTTTACTACAGGTAGGCCTAGAGCATGTACTTGTAAACTGGTTTCAACTTTCAAATAATATTTTACAATTAACTATTTTTTAAACATTATAATCATCATAATTATCATCAAACATTAATGACCTGTAACAATCTAGGCCCTACAGTAGGCCAATATTGTCTTTAATAGGTATATGAGTTGATATTTATTTATATTCATAATTTTATATTTGTTTTATATTGTTTTATATATATTTAGTGTTGACTACTATTATTAAATTTGTAAAGTAAAATTGGAAATGTGATGGTTAGTGTAGTATTTATGAGACCGTGCAGATTCACTGGGCAGAGTTGCAACAGAGGAGAAAGACAATGGAATAAAGCGGACCAAATCTTACAAATGGTTATTTGTTTCATTTAAACTTCTTAATGTATTTAACCTTATTCAAGTACTAAATACCGTGCTATATTCTAATCCACCGGTACACCTACCACAACCCATGACAGTACAGATCGAGATGAATATACATTCATGGTTCACGCTCTCTCAAAATATTTTGCTCCCCACCAAAGTAACATTTATGAGCGATTTCTTTTCAACCAATTGATGCCTGGCGAAAATGAAAGTTCGTGTCAGTATCTGACAAGACTTAGAGTCAGAATTAAAAACTGTAATTTTACTGAACCTAGTGAGAAGTTGTTGGATATGCTAATTTTCAATTCCAAGAATAACCAGCTTCGTAGGGAACTACTGAAAGTTGGAGACAACCTAACTGTCGAGAAAGCAGAGGAGTTGGCCCGTACTCTTGAGACAGCAGAGGACCAAGCAAAATTAATGGAACAGCCCACGTCCCTGACTGATAACAAAGTTTCGACCCAGATTGTTGGGAAATGTTACAGATGTGACTCTACAGCGGTCTGATTCTGTAAAATCGTTATGGAAGATAACGATCGTTATCCGGCACTTAAGCGACAATTTTGCGTGTCGACTGATTCTGTAAAAATGATAGCGATCGCTATGATAACGAGAATGAAAAAGGAGTCGCTATGCTATGCTATCAAGATACGATAAATGGCGGCCGTGGCGACTATTTTACAGAATCAGGTCGATAACGATAATTTATAACGATTGATATTTTATATCAACCGTGATCGCTATCGCTATCATAGCGACTATTTTACAGAATCGCACTGCAGGTCATATGGCAAATGATCCAGTTTGCCCAGCCCTTAAAAAGACATGCAATGCTTGCGTTAAAATTGGGCATTTCTTTTCTGTCTGTCGTTTACGCAAGAACAATGACTACCAAAAACACAAACCAATTAAAGCTGCGTCGGGACGTGCTGAGCCGTGGAATGGACATCCTAGGTCACATCGGAGCCACAAAGTGCGACAGATTGCTGAGGACTCTGCATCCGATGACTCACTTGTTGATCGCGCTTACTTTGTCTGTCATGTGGACGAGAAACCTTCCGATACAAACTTTGTGGATGTTTTGGTGGGTGGCGTTCGCGTTAATCATTTGATTGACAGTGGTTCCACGTGTAACTTGCTTGATGAGAGTACTTGGAACAAGAGTCTTGCAATGGGCCTTACATATAAGACTATTCAGTCAAATCAGAAACTTTACTCATACAACAATCCTTGTCCACTAGACGTAATTACGAAGAACAGAGCTATTAACAGGATTGGGGAATTTGAGACAACTGCTGATTTCTATGTGGTGAAAGGGGTTGGCCCCCCACTATTAGGTGAGACTACTGCCAAAGCCTTGAAGGTGCTCAAGGTTGGCCTGCAGGTTCAAGACGATTTCGCGCGTCCCATTACAATTTCAAAGGAGTCTACAACTACAGGGTCAGTTACGCCAGCTGTTGTGTTACCTCTGTTCCCTCAACCTCCATCTCCTCCGTCTGTGGATTTGAAGACTCAAATCAAAGTTGATTTTCCACAGATATTCGAAGGTGTCGGCACCCTTAAAGATTATTAGTTGGACTTTACGATCAATTACAACATAACTGCGGAGATCCAGCCACTAAGGCGACACTCAATCCAACAATATTATGATGAGATTGAGGCAGACCTGAAGATAGAGCTAGATAGTGACCGGATTGAAAAAGTCACAAAGCCGAGTTCCCAGGGAGTGTCCCAACTAGTCTTGTTACTCCGCCCAGATTGTCATCCAAGGATCTGCATCGATATGGGCAAAGCCAATATACGAATTCAATGTATCCAACACCCAATTCCTACTTTAAAATGCTTGACTAGTAAACTACATGGAGCAACTTATTTCAGCTTTCTAGACCTCAATAAGGCATTCAATCAAATACAACTTACAGAACGCTCTCGTGATATTACTACTTTCTCGACTCATAAGGGGTTATACAGATACAAAGTTCTATTTTTTGGTATAAATTGCGAGCCAGAAATGTTCCAAAGCATAATAGAGAGTCTTATCAGTGATTAAGATGGAGTCGATGTTTAATGATTGATTGATTGGATATTGCTTTACGTCTCATATTTATGCAACTTGGCTAATCGAGATGAAGGGAGGGACGTAAGGGATGACGCGGGGGGACAAGGGGTGGACAGGCCTGTGCTGGTCAGAACCAGCCACAAGCATATGGGGAGGGCAAAGGTTCCCCCACGTCGTAGTCGTCTCCGTCTGTGTCATCATCCGTCCGTATTGTCTTTGTCGTCGCCGTCGGGGAGTTAGTCAAAGGAAAGGGGTTCCCCGACGACGACCCAGAGCTCGCCATTAGTTTCAGGGAGTGAAACTCCCCTATTCACGGGCCAATCCGCGAGAAGGTATCGAGTTGGAATTTGAAGGCTTACAGGCGATAATTTATTTTTCACGTTTTTTTGTACTGGTAGTTGATTTTTCATTGGTTGTTATTCTGTTGTCATGGTTTGTGTGACACTGGAAGCATCAGCAAGGTTATGTTGTCAATGGTTTGGCGTTTTTCTCTAGTGTCTTGTGCTTGTGAAGTCATTTTGCTTGACCTTTACCATGTACATTTACGTGCCCAATATATGGTCTTGAACTAAAAAAAACACACACACACTTTCAAAATGGCGAACGAATGGCAGGGTAGGTACTTAGGCCCATGAAGTCGTTGCTTCTTGGATCTCCCCGCAGGAATAGTATGGTTTGATTCATGTGGAGAAGCATCCTGTAAACAGTGTTTCTTTGAAGCCATCGAGGAAGCAGGCAACAATTTGCTCAACTGCCCTGCCTGCCATCTCCAAGTACGGCGGGTTACCATTGATGACCGCGTTAATAGCGACCAGCAATCATTGGACAGTGTAAGAAGTACAATGGGATAAAAAGAGCATTTGGGCATGCTCCTAATTAAATTATGCTAGAAAGCAATCTACATGATCTTCAGTTATTAGTATAAGTTGAGTATTGAGATTGATCCATGGTATATTATGTTAAGGTGCATTAAAAGGTAACACACCTAACCATTTCACATCAATATGAATATTTTAGACTACTTGAAAAACTAGGACGCTACAACCAGCTAGGTCATATTGCGCCACCTGTGATATAGAACGAAAATGAAATGAGTTATTTTGATGATTATATTGATTTTAAAGTTTATAAAAGAAAAGATAATGATTGTAATGATAGTAATCTGCGATCACGCAAGACGACAAAGAAGGCAGGGTCGTTCTCGCTTACATTGGCTGGCATGTGGGTTTCTGGTTAGGGACTCCTTCCACACAGTTTGTGTCAAAACGAGAGTTCAAAAATTCTGTGGAGACGCAGATTTGATAAGCATTGGGCGCTTGGTCGGGAGCAAAATAGTGAAATTTGAAGTTTGAACCATTTTTTTAAGTAATATTAGTATTTGTAGTTTCAGGGCGCTTTAGTAGAGAAGATTATAAGCGCCTGCAAGAATAAAATAATTTCTATAAGTAGGAGTTACCACAATGTTTACTTCTTTCCAAGATTTGATTGGATATTGCTTTACGTCTCATATTTATGCAACTTGGCTAATCGAGACGAAGGGAAATACGTAAGGGATGACGCGGGGGGACAAGGGGTGGACAGGCCTGTGCTGGTCAGAACCAGCCACAAGCGTATGGGGAGGGAAGGGGTTCCCCCACGTCGTGGCCGTCTCCGTCTGTGTCATCCCGTCCGTGTTGTCTTTGTCGTCGCCGTCGGGGAGGTAGTCAAAGGGAAGGGGTTCCCCGACGACGACCCAGAGCTCGCCATTAGTTTCAGGGAGTGAAACTCCCCTATTCGCGGGCCAAACCGCGAGAAGGTGTCGAGTTGGAATTTGAAGGTGAAACGTAAGGGGCGACGCGGAGGGACAAAGGGTGGACAGGTCTGTGCTGGTCAGAATAAGTCACAAGCATATGTGGTGGGCAGGGGTTCCCCCACGTCGTGGTCGTCTTTGTCTGTCATCAACCGTCCGTTTTTTGGATATTGCTTAACGTCTCATATTTATGCAACTTGGCTAATCGATACGAAGGGAGGGACGTAAGGGATGACGCGGGGGGACAAGGGGTGGACAGGCCTGTGCTGGTCAGAACCAGCCACAAGCATATGGGGAGGGCAGGGGTTCCCCCACGTCGTCATACCAGAAACAGGATGGCTGCCACCGCATTGTTGAGTGCGCAAGTCGAGCTCTCACTGATGTCGAGTGTCGTTATAGCCACACAGAAAAAGAGGCTTTAGGTATTATTTGGGGATGTGAGAGGTTCCATTACTACATTTACAGTGGTAAGCCTTTTAAGTTGATAACAGACCACCGTCCTTTAGAGTTCATTTTCTCCGAGGCTCAAAGCCATGCGCTCGTCTGGAACGTTGGGTTCTTCGCCTTCAGTGCTATAATTACCATGTGGTGTACAAGCCAGGTAAAACTAATACAGCCGACCCACTCTCCCGACTGATACCTATTACAGAAACACCGAAGTCAAAAGGAAAGGAAGACCTCTATGTGAGACGTGTGGCTCACCTGGCAGTGCCGCGAGCCATGACGTTTGAACAGATCCAAGAAGTTTCTGCCTCCGATCCACATGTTCAAGACTTGGTAAAAGCCATTCAAACTGAACGGTGGCCAGTTGAGTTGAAGAGATTTGAAATAATTAAAACTGAACTTTGTGTTTATGATGGTGTTGTTCTTAGAGGCACCAGACTCTACATACCAGCGTCATTGCGAGACCAGGCACTCTCTCTTGCACACGAGGGCCACCAAGGAATAGTAAAAACAAAGCAACGCATTCGCTCCAAAGTCTGGTGGCCAACCATTGACACTGCGGTTGAGAAGCTAGTTCGTTCCTGTCGGGGATGTCAACTGGTCAGCCAGCCTGACCCTCCTGAGCCGGTCACCGCTACCAGCCTTCCCGATGGACCATGGCAAGACCTGGCCATGGACTACCTTGGACCGCTCTCTTCTCAATCAGGACTGTACATTTTTGTGATTATCGACTACTACAGTAGGTATTTTGAAGCAATTTTCACAAAATCCATTACTGCTGAATCTACCATTTCAATGCTTAAGTCATTTTTTGCTCGCTATGGTTTGCCCTGTACTTTGCGTGCAGACCAAGCTAGGAGTTTTGCAGGCTCCGATATGAGAGAATTCTGCATAAACAATGGTATACAACTTGTCAGCACCACACCAAGATGGCCTCAGGCGAATGGTGAGGTGGAGAGACAGAATCGCTCCCTTTTGAAATGTCTTCGTATTGCAAATGCAGAAGGAAAAGACTTAAAGGATGCTCTCTATGAATTTCTTTTTGCTTACCGAACTACACCTCATACCACTACTGGGGTAACTCCTGCATTCTTGATGTTCAATAGAGAGCTCAGGGACAAAGTTCCATCTCTAGGGTGTAGGAGTAAACTAGATGTTGCCGTACGAGACCGCGACGCTGAAAGAAAAGCTACTACAAGTCGCTATGCAAATGAATCAAGGCACGCTGCTACCTCAGATGTTGCGGTGGGGGACTTAGTATTGCTGAGAGAAGAAAACCATTCAAAGTTGTCGACCCCATTCTCTCCAGTTGAGTTTCAGGTGACATCTAAAACTGGAAACTCCGCTACTATCCTGTCCCCTACAGGAGACCGATTCCAACGAAATGTGTCCCAGCTGAGGAAGTTCGTCCAGCCTCCACTTGCCTTGCCTGAAGAATCTTCCGTCGTAGATTGCTCGTTGATGGAGACGACAACGGCGGTTCCACAACCAGGACAACCTGTGGATGGCAAAGTGAAAGAAGACACTCCCGACCTACGACGTTCAGCTCGTATTAAGTATCCACCTCTCCGCTATGGAAAGACGTAGTAAAATTAAAATAATTGTTCTCGATGTGTCTGTACTATTTGTTTGTATTTTTTTAAATTTTAAATTTTAAAACTAAATTTAACTAAACCAATTTTAAGGAAAAGAGAGATGTAGTATTCATGAGACCTTGCAGATTCACAGGGCAGTGAGTTGCAACAGAGGAGAAAAGACAATGTAATAAAGCAGACCAAATGTTACAAATGGCTACTTACTTCATTCAAACTGGTAAATGTATTTAACCTTATTATAGTATAAAATACTGTGTAATATTCTAATCTACCGGTATTTCAGCCATAATTCAAGATAACCGCGAAATAAGATAAGAAACACATCTCCTTTAAGATTATCCAATAAAATGGATGCTTCGTATGTATAAGTACAAATATTTGCATGTTTACTTATTCTATTATGATGATCTCTCAGATCGATAGCTCCATGCTCGATTCTAAAAAGACTCAATTTTCGCATTGTTGATATTCGAGACGATTATGGGTGATAGATGAGGGTACAGGACAATTACTAAAACCCATAACTAATGCGGGACACGAACCCGCGTCCTCGTAGTGTCAAACGCTGCGAAGCATCGACTACAGCCAATATAGAACCCCGTGAGAAACTAGGGCGCTACAATAGAATGTGTCATATTGCGCCGCATGTGATGTTGTCAGTGAATAAAACGACGGGAATGTGTTGTACGTTGATGATAACTTAAGGGCTAGGATGTTCCTGAACATCTCCTGGATTTTCTATTGGTAAATACTGCCTCATAAATAGTTCTAAGTTTGTTTTAAGGCTCTGGGACAAAACTCTACCTCGGGCCCAGACGGGGGTACGTCGTGGTCGTCATCATCTATGTCTTGGTTTGTGTTGTCATGTTGGTGTCGTCCGGGGAGGTCGTCAAGGGATGGGTGGGGATTTGGTTTATTTGGATTCAGGACGCGTCAATCGTTAGGTCATAATGCACCACTCTAACGTGGGGAGGAGGGGCCCATGCTGGTCAGAACCAGCCACGGGTAAGGGGAGGAAGGGGGGTTTCTCACGTCGCGGTCGTCATCGTCTTTGTCATCGTTCGTACTGCCAGAGCTCGCTCTAGTTTGGTGGATTTATGTTGCTCGTACAGAAAATGAAAGAAACCGCAGACACCAATGAGTTGAAACCACCTGTGATTCCCTGCAAGAGTAGTGTTCCATGAACGAACTTGTCACAGTCCCACGACGACGTGAGAAACTAGGGCACTCGAACCGGGAAGGTCATATTGCACGGCCAGTGGCATTGTATGTTTAAGAAATGAATTTTATGTTCGTTTTTTATATCGTTTTCTCACTTAATAAACTAATAGAATATGATAAAGATGATAGAGATAAAATTGTTTTTATTACATTAAAAAGATGAACAGTTTAGATAATTAATTAAGGAAAAACAATATTTTTCGAATAAGCGTTTAAAAAAATTTTTTGTCGACGTTGTCATATGCATTTAAGGTAAACAACAACGGGAAGGATATTTTCAATAATAAAACCAAGTTTTTTAGGATAAGGGCCTTTCAACCGTCAGGTCATAATGCGATACTCTCGCCCTTGGGGATACGGGAGTAAATTCCTCTGCCAGTCAGAACCAGTCACGGGTAGGGGAAGGAAGTGGGGGTATTCGTAACGCGGTAGTTATCGTCAATGTCGTCGTCATCAAGAAGGTCGTCCAGGGAAGAGGGAGAGGTCAACGACGACTACTGCCAGAGCTCGCCTGAAGATTTGGGGAGCAATATACTGTCCTACTTACTAGCTGATGTTTGCGAGATGGACTTTATCTCTTTCCTCGCCTAATGCGATTTGCAGAACTATGCTCTGGGCCAAGCTAGGAAATATTTTGCAAGTTTGATAAAGTTCTTGTTAATAGGATAGGACTTGTGGGTCTGAAGCTATATCATATAATACGAGAGCTCGTTGGGTTCTCGTTGTAAAGAGGGTGATAACCATGCGAAACAGTAACGACGACGTCAGACACATTGGCGCGTCAACTGGTTAGGTCATACTGAGCCGGCTTCGATATTGTGGGTTAATAAAATGAGTTTGTTGTTTCTTTTACGTTTATATTATTTGGATTAAGGGCGCTTCAACCAAAAGGTCCAAATTACAAAATGAAATGTAATTTAGTCCAGAGAAATGAAACACGAAAAGGAAAGTACGAAATGCGACCAAGACAGACAAAGATGGCGTAGGATTTTGTTTCATCAACAATGCATTATCCACCGCCTGTTAAATATTAAACATTATTTTCCTACGCGGCTGCGCCGAATAACGCGTTTGTGGGTCGCCGCACAAGAAAAGAGTGCGCAATTGCATTATGTAACTTATCATTTAAAATTTCAACTAGGCGACGACGTGAGAAACTAGGGCGCTTCAACCGGTTAGGTCATTTGCGCCGCCTGTGAATGAAAGGAAATGAGAAAAGTGAATGCAGGTATGTGTGATGATTAGATTGTTTTCTAAGTGTATAAATAACAAAATAAATTGATGATGAAGAAAGTAATAGCAAAATAAAAGTTATGTATGTAAATGAAAATAAAAGAAAGAAACAAATGTGTAAGATGTGAATTAAATTTTGTTAAATAGATTACAATGGATGAGCAATTTATAAAGTTTGTCCCCGTTATCATATGTAGAAGTTTTTTAAATGATTGGGAGAGATAAAATTGGTGCGCATGCATCATATTTGGCACATTTGCTAGCAATGATCCCGGGTTTAAAGGGTACTCACATTGTCAATATGGGAAAACCCTTTTTTTCTCTGGTTTAAAGAGATATCCGTGTGTTGGGCGTGTATGGCCAACGAATCTAAAAAATACCACCTCTTCTCTACGTGAGAGTCGAGACGTAGGGGGACGAATTTTGTTGTCAAGTGGGCATAAACACTATAAATTTGTTTTTTTTGCAAAATCCCACGATGCTTTCGAAATCCAACAACTTTGCTTGATCCACTTTTGACATCGGGGAAGGGGAAAGATTGAAATAAACGTCGCGGCGGGAAGCCCCCCTTACAGCCCACGCTTTTTAAAGTTCCCTCTATGCCCCGTTTTTCCCGGTATCCAGCAAAACTCTATTATATATCCTTAAGGTTGTTTTTCTAAATAAAATTGGTTTCCCTTGTCCAAATGATGATAAAACATGATTTTTATAGTTGAAGTGAATTTAAAAACATCTAACAAAAAAAGGTATTCCCCAACGACAGCGAGAAGTATTTAAGGTTCCCGGATGGCGAATAAACTTGCATTTGAAAACTGAACACACTCGCTTAGCCTAAAAAATTTTCATTTAAGGTGGAGAAAAAAGGGCACTTCCCCCTTGGTCAATTTTGGGACCCCATTGTGAATCCCAAAAGTAAACCTTTGATGTTCATGGCAAATCTTTCTAAAGTTAATTTTGAATACACATCGCAAGTAGATTTTTTATAAAACAAAAGGGGCAAATAAAAAAATTCGGCTCTGGTGAAAAACCAGGGCGGTTAATTTGCTAAATACAAAATTAAAAAACTGTTGGCAGATAAAATTCATAAGATTAAACAAAATTTACATCTTAATCCCGTTGGAAAACCCCTTGGGGGTTTTTGTTATCAAAGTGTCTGACATATGCGTGTTAAAAAAACATTCCGTTTGCTGATGGTTTTAGGATAGTTTTTAAATTTTCATTCCATACGTCCCTCAAGAAGGTTTCTCCGTTCGCTAAGGGGGGAAACCTGACTCGGCATAAAAGCTGACTACCGGGCTTGTTCGAAATGCACCAAGAGAAAACGAAACCAAATGTGGACAGTGTCTAGAAGTTTAAGGTTGTGTTACTTGCCTAAAGGTTTACGAAAAACCATAGTCCATTTTGGGAGCAAACTAGAGATCCGTAAATTCTCACCATGCAAGTCCTATCGCACCCCAGATTTTATTACTGAGAAATTTAAATAGGTTGATTTTAAACATGCATTTTTTGCGTAACTCAACAACGTGGTCTTTCCAATTTAGCTTTTTGTAAAACACCTTTCCCGAGAAGACGGACATTTTTTTTGAATAGAAGTTCTACATTTTTAAAACGATAGTTGTGGGTCTTTTTTTGGATTCCTTGAAGACGGCAAAAGTGAATGCACTGAGTTTTTTTCGGGAGAGAATCGTGTCCCCCCAGCCCCTTCACTTTTATTGTTCAATCCAATTTTCTGTTTCTTTGAGCTGTTGATAAAATTTTCCGATCTTGAAGATTCCAGGTCATCTACAAAAGGGGCCACATTAGGGGTCTTTGGGATACAATCTACCCCACTGTTTATTCCAATAGCAAAAAAGTGATACCGCAAAACCGGCTTGTGGTACACCTGTTTCCAGGAGAACGGTCCGGGCAAAACTTGGTTTTAACCCCGCACTTTTTTAAAGTTCTATCTTTTAAAAAATTTTTCTAAAAATTTTTTCATGTGCCCTCAAAACCCCTCGTTGAATCGTGAAGAATATTTTATCTCCCCCGTTTATCGTATTTTTTTCATGTAAAAGCCACCCCAAAAACATTTTGTTTTGCAACAAACCCTTCTTTAATAAACGTCTCTAATCGAAAACCAAATGTCGATGGTGCAAAAGACGTTTTACAAAACCACATTGGCGTTCGTTAAAACCCCGGGGGTTCCCAGCATCACATTAGTCGTTTTTTTTTTTAAATTTTATCTTTTCGAAAAATTTTGCAAAAGCAACTTTCAGAGAAAAAGGGGGGATATGAAATCGGCATCGACTTATCTTTTTGGGTTTGAGAAGGAATTAAATGGGCACTACGCCCAAATATCGGGAAATATGTCAGACAACCACAAAAATTAAAAAAAAAAAAAATAATTCCAAAGGGGTCAGTCCCCGGTGCACAAAATGTCCCTTGTGCATTTTGTCTTCTCCCACAGATTGCGACGTAAGAGCTTAAAAGCTTACGGAGTTCCCACAAAGAGAACGCTCTGTTTTTTGGGGTCCTCGTTTTCAGATGAGAAATTAAGTTTTCACTTCTGTAAACTGCTTGTGTGCTAGAAATTTTTGCACATACGTGCATTACTGCTTACCGGGCCCAAAAAAAGTGTACCCAGTACTGAAGCCCCTCTGCGGGAGTAGTAACTTTTGCCCCCATCCTTTAGCGGGTTATGGTGTTTCCTTACTCCACTAATTGATTTAAACCTTTTCCACCCATCGTGGAAGGGTGCGTAATTTTTTAGAAGATCCTCTCTTGTGACTGCTTTTTAATATGTTTTTTATAATTTTGTCTCGTTTTCGCTCTCTCGGGCTTGAATTGTTAAATTTTCAAAATGTAGGAATGATTTTAAATTTTTTGCATATTTAGTTTGGGGATTTAAAGTTCCATTGTTTCAGACAAGCCCCGTTGGGGGGGGGGGGAAAAGGGGGTACTCACGCCGTATTGCCATCTCCCTTTTTCATCGTTTGGGGTTTTCATGGGCGGTCTTCTTTTAATTGATTTATTTTGGTTTAGGACGCGCAACGTTTTGGGGCATAAAGCTCCACTCACTTATTTTTTTTGGAGATAAAGGAGGAGGGTTTCATGTGGGCAGAACCCGCAACGGGGAAAAAAGAATGGGCACTCAAAAATGTTTTGTTCAGCGAGCTACACCCAAAAACGGGGGCTATCACAAACCACCCTCCCCCGACGGTAGCACCAAAACAAAAGCAGAAGTGGGACCTTACGATGCTATTCTTAATGGATAAAACCATCAACAAAGAAGGGGAATAGGTAGTCATGGACCAAAATTATAAAATTTTTTATTCAGTACATTTTGCATGCATAAAGTTTTAAAAGTCCTACCCGGCTCCCCACCAATCCAATGTTTTAGGTGCCGGTCTCGGCGCGTATAAAGAGCATTGCGCGAAGCTTGCACTGCACAATGTGCAAAATTTGTCTACCAATACTTTATTGGCAAAAAATAAATTTTAAAATTTTGCATTAAATATCTTTATGAGAATGCAAGCAAGATTTTAAATTGAATTAATGAAAATTGTAAAGGTCTTCAGAGATCATCTCAAAACAGACGACCCAAAAATTTTTTTTTTGTGGGTACGACGACGTGAGAAATAGGCGACAACTGGTTAGGCATATTAAAAACCCGTTAGTAATTTATTAATTTTTTTTTTAATTTTTCCCTAAATAAAATAAATTTTTTTATTTTTGATTTTTTTTTTTTTGAGGATGGGTGGGGTGGGCTGGGGGGGGGGGGGGGGGCTGGGAATTAAAACCTCAATGTATTTGAACGGGGGAATTTTTTGGGAAAAAAATAATGTAAAAGTGGACTGTATTTATATTAGATTAGAAATTACAGTAAATGCTAGGAGGAATTTTACAGAAAAGCGTGAGTCCCTTTATCCGAACGAATGCTATGTTACCAAAGCGCAACTATAAACAACACGAATGACAAGAGCAAATGATGTAAACAAAAAGCCGTGCCCCACTGGATTCTAAAAAAAAACGGTTTTTTCTGAATAATGTAATTTTGATTGTGAACCAACGGGGGTAAGCACATGGAATTTTTAAAAATTAAATTTTTTTTACAATTTATTTTTTGAGGAAGGGGATTAGGGGCGCGTCAACCGTTAGGTCATTAAAGCACCACTCAACCAAGGGGGGTATGGGGAAGAAGGGCACAAGCTGGTCAGAACCCCCCACGGGGAACGAGGGGTTTCTCACGTCCCGGTCTCTCGTCTTTGTCACGTTTTTTTTGTGTCATTGTATCGTGTCTGGGAGATCGTCAAGAGAAGGAAGAAAATCCCCGACGACATTGCCAGAGCTCGCCCCCTAGTTTCGGGAATAATTAATCTCCTCTTTCTAGATGATGTCTGCGAGGGGGCACTTTTTTTTCTTGAATCGCCTTTTACTATTGGCAGAGCCATGCTCTGGGCCAATTTTTTACCCCGGGTCCGACGGGGGAGGGAAAGATATTGAAATTGAAAAATACCCTTTACATATCTTAAAAAAAAAAATTTAAAAATTATTCATAAAATATCCAGCGCATCCAATTTTAAATTGTTAATTTAATTCATGGAATCACTAGACTTTCTGCGCAAAAAAAAATAAAAATAAATAAATTGAAAAATTGTTTTCAATAAATTTCATTAATTATTAAAAAGTACTGAAAAATGCCTTTTTTTATTTATTTTCATGGAATAGCGTTGTCCTTCTACGGAAAGTATGCACAAAAGATGTCACCAAAAAACTCTTCAATCTTAAGTTTTTACCATGGGCGGTCCAAAAACAAAGGGGTATCTTGTAGAAATGAAACGCCAAATCCTTTGAGTAAATGCAAACTACAATTTGAGATTAAATGTACCCGTCCTGAGGTCTAGTGGTTAAGACCCCACCTGGAATGTGGGGAGATTTCCGTGGTTGTTCCCGGTTGGGGCGGCTTTTTTAATTTCTGAATTTGGGGTAAATTAAAAAAATTACAGCCCGGGGTTTTTGTTCCCCCACAACCAAATCGAGAAATAAAAACCCCGGGTCATACCTCGTAAAAGGATAACATTTAATTTTAAAATTTTTTGGTGGCATTCAAAGGCAGCAGATATTTGTTTTCAGTACGTTCCATCCCCTTCAGATGATAAGCAATACAAATTCAGAGATTAAATTTTACCCGTCCGATTTGGCTAGTGGAAAAAGTCCACCCGGGGGTGGGGAGTCCGTGGTTCGATTCCCCCGGTTGGGGGGGACTTTTTTAATTTCTGAAAATTTTAGTAAATAAAAAAATAAAAAAATAAAATAACAAATGAAAAAAAACATCCTTGAAGAGGCTGCGCCTGTCTTTTCCAATGTGCCAGCGGACAGGACTTTCAAAAAGAGAATTTATTGTGTAAACAATTAGACCGATTTACAAACTATATATTATATGGGCGACATTGGACACGCGTTATAAAATTTGTTTAAAAGTTTATTTGGATTCAGGGCGCGTCAAACCGTTAGATCATAATGGACCTGGGTGGTAAGAAGGAAAGTACCATGCCTTGTCAGAATTAAGCTATACGGGTAGGGCCGGAGGAAAAGTGGAGGGGGCTTCTAACCCCGTGTTTATCATTTTCTTTGTCAATCGTTCTGTTGTCGTGTCGTCGTCTAATCTGGTGAGCGTCGCCGTAAAGGTTTACTTATTATGGTGAGTGGTCCCGCAAGTCCGACGCCCCAGAGCTCGCCTCTAGTTTCGGGGAGTCATGGTAATCGGTAGAATTGAAAGGAAACGCCCATTGCACAAAGGAGCCTTGACAAAAACCACTTTGTGGCAAAAGTGCGCAACTCAAACTCATCACGACATGAGTAATCCTGGTACGGTAGGGTACTTCAAACACGGTCATATTGCACAGCTTTTGACTATTAATGTTTTCTAACAATAAAATAATAAAAACATAATAAAGACGCTAATGATATTTTAAAGTTATTTTATTAAAAATATAAATGTATTAGATTATTCGATAATTATTAATGGTAAAATACATTTTTTTCCTTCGAACAAGCAGTTTTTTATTTTGTTCGACGTGTCGTCTGAGAGAATGGAAAGGGGGCGCGGTTTGGGCGGGGACTGGTCCATCGCGGTCGTCGTTTATCTTGAACATTCTTTCGTTGTTGTCAAGGTCGTCGTCCTCAAGGTTGCAAGGAACTGGAGAGGTCAACGACGAACCAACTGCCAGAGCTTGCCTCTAGTTTTGGGGAGCAATGGACTCCACCAATTTACTCAGCCGCCTGTTCTTTTGCGAGCATGGCATTCGAATCTCATAACTCGCCCTATAAGAGGGCTGATCTAGATTGGTTTATTTATTTAGATTACTTTTCATATAGTATAGTTTATGTTAACTGATTACAAAGATTACTAAAATTCGTTATTTCATTAGTTGTTACAAACTATCGTGTAGCAATACATTTGAATTCTACCATAGTCAAATAATGTAGAGTATGCAAATACTCAGCGTATACATCAATCTGTACATCATTGCAGTTTTTCTGTGCCATCACGCAATTCTTATTCCACCATATCACATCAAAAATTGCATTTATATCCAACTTTGCTTTTTGTCTATATGAGCCTCTTAATATATAGCTAGCGCATGCCTATTGACCGTTTGCATCTACTCCTACTTTAACAAAAACTGTGTTTATCATTATTAATCAAGTAATGAAATCATATATATATATATATATTCAATATTATCAATCATATACATATCAATATCAATATCCATATCAATTATCATTTATGCCTTTCATAATCAACTATTCTCTTCTTCGCAACACTGTGTATACTCATTATCAATACTATCACTTTTATTATTAATTATTATTATAGACATTCACTTTATTATCTGCAAAGAGTTATACTTGTACGCTTTGTACTAGTCTAAGCGAATAAAAATAATCTATCGTATCTTATCTATCTTTGCAACATGGTTGGCTAAGGAACCGCACTCTAAAGCTCATAATGACCGAGAAACGAGTGTTGTAAGGAGGCAAAATCCCATGCATGGTCAGACTCATGCCATTGGTTTGGCGGAGGAGAAAATGGGTGGGCGAGGGGGTTCGCACGACGGGTCGTCGTCGTCGCGGGAGGAGGTCGTCATGGTTGTGGGGAGGGGTCCACGAAGACGACTGCCAGAGCTCGCTTTCAAAGTTTCGGGCTATGGTACTCGTACAGAAATGAAAGGAGCCGCCATACACCAAGGAGTTGAATCACTTGTGACGTCCCGCCTAAGGGTTGGATCTTATGTAGTTTTGTTATTGACACAAACTCATTATGAATGCCGTTCTCCAAGCATACAAACGACGGAAGAATTCTAGACGGGCACTTCAACTCTGTAAAGTTTTCTTGACTCCGACGGTAACATTAAAGATAATTAACAGTTTCTTTGTGAGCTGCTGATGATTATAATATTGTTTTCGAAGTTTATATTAGAAAGATTTTTGATTATTTGAATAAAGGCGTTGTCTACCGTAAGATCATAATGCACCAACTCTAGCTACGGGGCGTCAGCAACCAGCCATGCGGTAGGAGTGAAGAAGCGTTGGCCACCTCGCTGCAGCTCAGGCGTCAGGGTAGACGTCAAGGGGCTGATGGGCGCGGAGCCAAGCTTCCTGAACAACGACTGCTGCGAGATCGTTTCTAGTTTCAAAAAGTACACCCCTAAATGATAGGAGACCTGTTGTTTGGGAATAAGTTTGTCCCTTTTCTCGACTTTTACGATGTTTTTTGGGCCAAATTACCCGGGCCGCTGGAAAAAAGGCTGTGAATGTGTGAATTATCTTGAAGTAAATGCTGACGAGAAAACATAACAAAAGATTTAAGAAAAATGTATAAGGGCGCTTCAGCCGTTGACTTATTATGTGCTTACTTTTGCCCCTTGGGACCTTGCTGCGTCCAGTACCATTCACGCGGCTAGGGCTCTATCGTGGTATATGGAGGTTCTCACGTCGCAGTCGTCATAGTTTTCATCATCGTTCGTTATGTAATGGTCATTTGTCGACGCACGGGTCGTCAAGGCCAACGCGAAGAGGGAAAGAGTCTCCGACCACGGCATTGCCAGAGCTCGCCTCCAGTTTGGCGACCAGTAATAAACTACTCCCTCTTACTAGCTGATGTTTGCGAGTGGACTTTTTCTTTCTTTGATCTTGAATCGACCTTCGTAAGATAAGCAGATCTCCGCCTGGCTTACAAAAAACAAAGAAATGCTTGCGTTAATACATGATAAAATTATGGCCGTGATATAGTTTATAAGTTTATTTGGATTTGTGGTTGATTGTATTAATCTCGCGGTAACCGTTGGATGATAATGCAGCACTTTCGACATAGGGGATATGGGGAGGAAAGTCCAATGAGCCAGAACCAGACTTGGCGTTAAGAGATAGAAAGGGGTTCTCTCGTCGCGACCGTTCGTCATTGTCTTGTCTTCGTTCGGGTTTGTCTAATCGGTCGTTATCGTTGGAGGAAGTCGTCCAAAAGAAGGGGAGCAGCGCCATCAACGTCATCGCAGCCAGAGCTTGCCTCTAGTTTCAAGAGACTACCTCCTCTAATTGCGAGCTGATGTTGCCTAGATCGGTCTTTACTCTTTCCTCGGAACTTTCAAGATTAGCAGAGCCATGCTCTGCGGTCCAAATTTAACACCGGGCCCAAACAGCCCGGTATTAAATAAACTGTGAGGGATTAGGGTTTTTAATTTATTTGGATAAATGACGCGTTCAACGTTAGTCATTATGCGCCACTCTAGCCTAAGGGGGGGGAGGAGGAGGGGCCCATGCTAGGTCAGAACCAGCCACGGGTAAGGCAGGAGGAAGGAGGGGTTTCCACGTCGCGTCGGTCGTCATCGTATTGTCATCGTTTTGTCGTTGACCCTGTGTCATTGTCATCGTCGCCGGGGGGTCGTCAAGCGAAGGGGGCATGCGTCCCCGACGACCGATTGCCCAGAGCCAGCCTCTAGATTTTCGGGGAGTACACATAACTCCGCCCTCTTTATAGCTGATGCTTTGCGAGGTGGACTTTTCTCTTGAATCGCCTTGTCACGACTTAGCAGAGCCATGCTCTGGGCCCAATTCTGCCCCGGAGGCCCAGACGGGGAGGAGGGGGATTAGGCGAATGTCAGAGGGACATGTTTAAGAGCGACTCAATCCTTTGTGTGCCATTCTAATCAAGACACGAAGTAAACCCAGGTTAATTTTGAAGTCAGGATGCCCATGGCTGCGGATTCGACTAGACATCCCAATTAAATGTTTTGGATTGAGTAATTTCAAGGGCGAGTCAACCGTTAGTGTGGAGGCGACAGTTCCCTTGACTGCGACGAACCAGACACAGCGTGCCCCAAGGACAGGGGGATTCTCACGTTGAGATCGTCATCATCTTTGTCATCGTCCGAGTTGTCATGGTCGTCGTCGACGGAGATGTCGTCAAAAGAAGAGAGAGTTGTCCCCAACAACGACCACCAGCGCTCGCCTCTAGTTCCGAAATTATATACTCCCCTAAGTAAAAGCTGATGTTTGCGAGTTGTACTTTTTTGAATAGCCTTTTACGGTTAGCCAGTTAGCAGATCCATGGCTCTTATTCAATTCTACCTTGCGGCCAACATGAGAAATATAGCTAAGTAAAGGCTGGCAAATGAGAAACTAGGGCGCCCCTTCAACCAGTTAAGTAAATTGCAGCCACCAACATGTTAATATCATTGAACATTATTATTTAATAAGTTAATGGTGTGTTTGCTATGATTTTTATTGTTTTCTTAGTTTATTAATTAATATTAAAATTATGGAGATGATAGACAAAGTAAATGCCACACAACATAATACGAGTTCTGTAGCTCCAACAATTCATTTTTTTTCTTCCTCATCGAGAGGAGAGCGCGTTTAACTTATATAAAAACATACTTTTTACAATTACTCCCAGTTTAAATTAAAAATAATTAACCATTGAAGTTCTGTGTCTTTATATAATATTTTTAAAATCTTTTTATTTTTAAGTGCGCTTCAAACCGTTAGGCCCCTATAATTGCACCACTGTAGACTAGGGGATATGCGGCGAAGGGGGCCAATACCTCCCCCCCCCCCCCCCTGGTCAGAAACCAGCACATCGAGTATAGACGGATAAAAGAACGGGCGCGTGCTCACTTCGTGGCGTGACACGTCGTTGGGGAGGTTACGACGAACGACCGCCTAGACTCGCCCTCTTGGTTTCGGGGAGATTATGCTACTCGTACAGAAATGAAAGGAACCGCAGACACCAAGCAGTTGCAATCCATCTTGTGGCCCACTGCCGATCAAGTAGATCTTTATTAAGTTTTGCTTTATTTTCCAAAAAAAAAAAATCGACCAAAAATAATGAGTGAGACACTAGCGACCACCTTCTGAACATGGAATGTCATATTGCACCGCCGAGTGGCATTGTACGTTTAAGAACTGTATTTTGTGTAAGTTTTTAGTTTGTTTTCTGACTTTATAAAGTAATGGTGCCTATAATAAAGGCTTTGGTAGTGATAAACATTTTAGGTAAACTTACACAAAAACTAAGAATTACCAGAATTTAGATAATAACAAATTATGGAAAGTTAAATTACTTAGAATATAGGTTTTTAATAACGTGACTGCTTTACCTTGTCATATAGACAGCGTTAAGAACCAATACCTTCTACTCGCCATTTGAGGAACACTTGAGAACATTTCAGGAAATTAACTCATTGACTAAGATTTTTGTTTTTGTTGCCTTTGCCTTCATCTTTCAATTGATCCTTTGTACGTGATTTCTGCTATCACAAGCAAAGTTTGAATAGTTTCCTTTAGCTTTGCTTTCTCCTGAAAACCATGGTGATGTCGTCAACTTTTATGGCTGGTAGCCGCCATCAGCTTGGCCGGATTTATATGGATGAGCGTTTTGAGATTTGGACTCATAGAGATTATTATTATTAAATAAATAAAATAAATAAAATAAAAATAAAATTTGTTGTCATTATGCCTCTTAATATTGATGGCTACCGCTTGCGAAATGATCTGCGAAGAATTAGAGTGGTGTGGTAATTTGTCCATACCTTTCCTTGCCTCAGGAAATTTAGTTTGTCAACCGCCCATTATCTCACTTATCTTCCTCTCTTCCGTCCATCTAGGACAATCACGGGAAGCAAAAAGCATGTACAATGACACACTTGTTTTTGGATGTTCACACTGACACACTTACACCAGAGAGTTCTATAACGTAATTTCTGCCATATATGTTCTGCATTTACAAACATTCTTGGTTGTGTCCAAAATCTTTGGACAGGTGAAGCATCTAATGGGGTTTGAGTATTAGGTTCAACATATAAATATGTGCTGATTATCCCACTAACACTTTTCATGCTAAATCCTTAGTGTTGAAGGTGAGGATTGTTGCTTTCCAGTGGAAATCTTCTCCATCCAACAGCGCGTCATTATTCTATACAAAGTCAATGACACCTCTGCCTGTGCGAGAAAGTTTCTTATTAAAATTCCTCACATTGGCTAACATACTGACTACGCCTCTGCCTCACTCCCCACCAGAACAACTAATAATTCCTTTACAGAATTATTTAATTGTTCATGCGGCTTTTTTAATTCCTCAATGTCAACTAGGTAGTCGAAATTTGGTGGTTTTCAGTAATAGTTTTCAGATGACTTATCATTAGCCAGTCTCAACGAGAAGCTAATACATTTCGAGTTTCCGTACTGATTTTACGGTACCTGCATACTCATTGAATTGCTCTTTGCCTAATCGCCAACTGATGATAGGCTAATTGTGGTTCACAATAAAGAACATAGGTCTTTTCTTTGCATGGTAATGGTTGTTTTGGGGATGGGAAATGGGTGTGATTGGGCGTGCTTGGGGTGGTGATTAAAAGTTTCCATAGTAGAAACAGGGGACAACCTTCAAATATTTATTTATACGTTGGTATTTTTAAAAGATTTTCTACAACTCTTTGTGACCACGTGTTGGCTCTACCACATAGCGGCCTGTAAACATAAAAGATTTATTTTTTTCATCAGGAGGTGTGAAGGAAAGAGCCAATTTTATGTCCGGACCAAAGACATAGACGCAAAAGATCTTTTACCAGTGTGGTCGGCTCCCGACCCTTCTCTTCCCATAGCTCTGCACATTGGTACATACAACTTACGCAATGTAATGTCCGGGCTGGCCAATGTGCAACATAATGGTGATAAAATGTTGCACTAGCCGATGTGGAACCGCATGTGGAACTTCAAGTCAACATTTCTCTCTCTGATATCATGGGATGATAACAGTTGAAGCAATTGGAGGAACCCACGACCGTCGAGACAGCTTCCCCTCCAGGTTTCAGCAGAATAGTACGTCGCAGCCCATGTGATTCTTCAACTTCAGCAGCTTCTGACTTTGTCCATTATGTCTCATATTCAGCCACCTAAACTCGCCCATGAACTTCCTCTACCATTGAACAAAGTTGAATGAGCTAATCAACCAGAAGGGGCCAGTTGGTTTATTATACCATCGAGGCTGTAAAACCCCTGGAGTTAATACAAGTGGATCGTACGTACCTGAATATTATAGAACGACTCAGCGCCTCTTTAACACCGCAACACTCCATAACCTCGTATGCTGATGCCAACTCAGGCACGAAGTACTCGAGATCGCCAGTACGACGACGTGAGAAACTAGGACAGCTCTCAACCAGTTATTAAGGTCATTATTGCGCCACCTGTAATATAAAAAAGGGATGATATAAGTTAATGGTGTGTTTGATGATTAGATTGTCTTCTAAGTGTATATAATATAACACTATTAAAATTAATGATGATGATGATATTTATAGCAAAACAAACGTTATTTATGTGAATATAAATAAATAAATTAAAGAAAATGTGTTATGATAGTGAATTTAAAGTTTCTAAATAGATTACTTTTGGATGAAAAATCTTAAAAGTTTGTCGCCGTTTTATGATAGAATTTCTTTCATATAATTGGGAGAGATCAAATTCCGTGCGCAAGGTATCATATTTTTATACATTCTGCTAGCATATGATGTACGGTTAAAGGTTCATGACATGTGTCACAAATGGGAATAACCTATTCTCTTATTCTGATATGCAGATTTTGAAAGTGGTTTCCGGTCTCTTTTCTGACCATCAAGATAACGATAGTGATGAACAGACAAAGGCAGGAAGATATCCGGGACTTACTTGCTAGAACTTCCAGAACGTAAGCGGAGGGTTCACGCTGGGTCCACCTCCGCCTATCTGGTACCCAGAACCTTTTCAATGTCTTCTTGTTTTATTCTTCGGTGGCTGGCACCACATTCAGTTGTATATAAATGTAAAACGTTTTTACCTTTTTGGACGTGGTGTCAGGAAATTAATCATAACAATATGAAGTTAGAGGACATGTGAAACTAGGGCGCTTAAACCGGTTAGGTCATATACCATCGACTGTATTATTGTAAGTTAGTATGAGTTTTCTGCGTGTTTGATGATTTAATTGTTTTCGAAGTTTATAAAATAAAATAGAATGACAGAGTAGATAGTGTAAATTTGGTTACTGGATACGGACGCGTCACCGTCAGGTCATAATGCACCACTCTAGCCTAAGGGGGGAGGGGTGGAGGGGCCCATGCTGGTTAGAACCAGCCACGGGTAAGGGGAGGAAGGGGGGGGGTTTATCACGTCGCGGTTTCGTAATCGTCTTGTCATAGTTCGTTGTGTCCACTGTAATCGTCGCCGGGGGTTCGTCAAGGGGAAGGGGGCAAGGTCCCCGACGACGATTGCCAGAGCTCGCCTCTAGTTTCGGGGAGTAAGATACTCCGCTCTTCCTATAGCTGATGTTTGCGAGGTGGACTTTTTCTTATGAATCGCCTATTACGATTAGCAGAGCCATGCTCTGGGCCAATTCTATCCCGGGCCCAGACGGAGAAGGGAGAAATTTCCTGACGTCGAACGCCTGCGCTCTCCTCTGGTTTCAGGGAGTTCTTCCTTAATTGCTTGCTGATGTTTGCGAGATGGAATTATTTTCATTCTAGTAGCCTTTTACGATTAGAAGAGCAATACTCTGGGTCAATTCTACCCCGGACCCTGACGGGGGTTTAAAGGAAGGAAAAAAAAAGCAGATCACCCTAGAGTAGGCAATATGAAAGAATTAAAAAACAAAGTTTCTATATACTATGTGAGTTACTTTTGTGGTCATGAATTTGACAGACGCGTGCACAGACGGACGGGACAGAGAAGTGAAGCTTGCATGGAGAGAGTGCACCCCAATCCTTAAGAATATGATACCCCCCCCCCCCTCGCCTCAGGACGGAAGCAATCAGTGTGATGGCTAGTTATCCCGGCATGCAACGCGGTCGCCCCCACACACGCACTTCCCAAGGCCGAGTCCGTTTTCATCCCACGGGAAACAGGAAGAATAACCAGGGATCTACAATAAATTGATTTGACCCCGACAAGGGTAACGTGTGACGGTTCCTCTCTTCGAGTGGATGATAGATGAAGATGAGAGCGTTTTCCCAAGTAAAACCGCGGCCACGATGCAGAGGAATACATACAAACGACGACACGTGAGAAAACTAGGGCGCTTCAAACGGGTAGGTTCATGTTGCGCGCCTGAGAAATTTAAAGTTAATGATATGAGTTTATGGGTGTTGATGGTTTTACTGGTTTCATATGTTTATAAAAGAAAAGTGTAAATTTTGATTTTATTTGATTACGATAAAGAGGCGCGTCCCCGTAAGGACAAATATCCACCGTTCTAGATAGGGGGAATGTGTGGAGGAAAGTTCAAAGTGGAAGAACCATGGCCACGGATAGGGGAGGAAAGAGCGGGGGGTGGGGGTTGTCACACTGGCTCATCATTATGAATATTCAAAGATGTCATGCATAGTTTCCAGTCAAAGTAGTTGCGTCAGTGTCATAGATGAATTTTGATTAAGTCACATGTTGGAAAGGCTGATTAGTTAGCAATTGTTGGATTTTATTAATGGGAGTAGGAGGTTTCAAGACGACGACTGCAAGAGCTCGCCTCTAGTTTCGGAAATTAATATTGCACCTATCTTGGATTTTGTCTTAATATTGTATGTTACATTTTTAGCTTCGGACTGACCCTCCCGGGGGTCAGCGGGGGTACGACCCTGGATACGGGGAGAGAGGCTCAAGTTTCTTTTGAATCGCTTCTACGATTAGGAGACCCCTGTGAAAAATAACTACGCAATAACAACCAAAAAAGCTTCGAAAAATAACTAGTCGTTTTTTTAGTTTTAAATCCGAATGTTTTTTTAAAAAAAATCTTGAATAAACTTCTTGTAAAAACTCCGGAAAAAACTCCCGAAAATATCTTCGAACAGAACTACGAAACTAACTACCGAGCGACGTAGCGCGTCGTACTTTACAAAACATGTTCGTAGAGACTAACAGCCCAGACACTGCACGAGGTAGCGTACTAGGGTGAACTTTACCCCCTCCCCCCTGACAAGCAGTTCTGACAAGACTAGCTAGTAACAACCGACATTTGGTGTTATTTATATATTTAACGTCTATCCCATTCTGCTAAAAAACTGATTTACAAACGAGGGTAACTAAATAAATGATTGATTGATGGATATTTCTTTACGTCTCATATTTATGCAACTTGGCTAATCGAGACGAAAGGGAGGGACGTTAGGGATGACGCGGGGGGACAAGGGGTGGACAAAGCCTGTGCTGGTCAGAACCAGCCACAAGTGTATGGGGAGGGCAGGGGTTCCCCATGTCGTGGTCGTCTTCGTCTGTGTCATCATCCGTCCGTGTTGTCATTGTCGTCGCCGTCGGGGAAGTAGTCAAAGGGAAGGGGTTGCCCGACGACGACCCAGAGCTCGCCATTAGTTTCAGGGAGTGAAACTTCCCCTATTCACGGACCAAACCGCGAGAAGGTGTCGAGTTGGAATTTGAAGGCCCGATAACTAAATAAATCAAATTTCTTTAATGCAGTCACAAACAAGAACAGACTCATACAAAACGACGACGTGAGAGACTAGGGCGCTTAAACCGCATAGGTCATTTTTCACCACCAAAGATGTTAATTATTCATTTGAGTTTCCTAAATATTAATGATTATATAGAAGAAAACAAAATTAAAGGGATGAAAGTGATGACAGCAGATAAAATATTTGTGGAATATGAACAATATATTATATTTGATTTGAATTAAATTTAGGCAAACCAATTACTTTGGATTCGATATTGAGTAAGCTTGTAGCCGCGAGTTTATCATAAGATTGGAAGTTTTGGTTTAATTGGATAATTGTCTGGAAACTATTATTTCAAAATGCGCCACTCTAGCCTAGTGGATGTGGGGAGGGAAGACCCATGCTGGCAGAACCAGCCACGGGTTGAAGTAGGAGGGGGGAGGGTCTTACGTCATGATCGCAACCGTCTTCGGCATTGTTCACTCGTCATATTATATCTCCTATGTGCATATTTTATTAGTCCGTCCGTCTGTGTTGGCGCCGAGACTCCCAATGAAAACCGAACATGACCTCAGAATGACCTTCGGTTCTTTGTTCACGATTTCAACAACAAACCTAAGCACGAGTACCAAGAGTTACCGACGACATGAGAAACTAGGGCGCTTCAACCGGTTAGGTCATTTTGCGAAACCTGTGATATTTAAAGTTAATGAAATGAGTTTATGGTGTGTTTGATGATTATATTGTGTTCTAAATATATATATAAAAAAAAAAATGTGATTGAAGTGAATTACATTTTGATTACTGTGAATGAGAATGTTAGAAAGTTATTGGACACGATTCCAATCGCAGACGTTTCCAGGATCAACAAGGCTAATAACAGAGCGAACCAAGCCAACACTGTTGACGCTGCCACCACCGACGAGCGAGCATTGCCCAAGCACAGCCCGGTGTTTTAAACAGGAAACACCGACCTAACTTGTTGGATACGATTCCAACCGCGGGAGACGCCAGTATCAACAAGGCTTATAACAGAAAGAACCAAGCCAACCCTGTCGACGTTTGCCACCACCGACGAGCGAGCATTCGCATGGAATAAAATTGTCTCAACGGGAAATCTTAAACGAAACACCCGGTGATCGATTTTTGCTGCTTGAACGATTCTATAATTATTGCATTATTGATATTGAGACGATGATGGTGATAGTTGAGGTTGCAGGACAACCCGGCCTTGTGCGGGACACGAACCCGCGACCTAGTCGTGTCAAACATTTTAAGACAGACGTAGTTCAAATTTTTTTTATTTTATTTATTTGGTTTAAGGACGCGTCAACTGTTTAGGTCATAATGCACCACTCTAACCTAGTGGGGGGAGGAGGTGCCCATGCTGGTCAGAACCGCCACGGGTAAGGGGAGGAAAGGGGGTTCTCACGTCGCGGTCGTCTTGTCTTCGTCGACTTTCGTGGTGTCATTGTCTGTGTCATCGTCGTCGGGGGGTCGTCCAATATAGAACCCCGTGAGAAACTAGGGCGCTTCAACAGAGTGGGTCATCTTGCGCCGCATGTGATATTGATAGTGAATAAATTGATAGATTTTATTGTTTGTTGATGATAATATAATATTGTTTTCTAAGATTATCAGAAAATTATTGGATTAGGGGATTATTTTCAAAGACGGTGCCTCAACAGTTTGGTAATAATGCGCCACTTAGCCTAGGGGTGTGAGGAGGAGAGTCCCGTGCTGGTCAGAACCAGCCTAGGGGGTGTGAGGGGGAGAGTCCCGTGCTGGTCAGAACCAGCCTAGGGGGTGTGAGGAGGAGAGTCCGTGCTGGTCAGAACCAGCCTAGGGGGTGTGAGGAGGAGATCCCGTGCTGGTCAGAACCAGCCTAGGGGGTGTGAGGAGGAGAGTCCCGTGCTGGTC
Organism: Sweltsa coloradensis; assembly: GCA_024449915.1. Classification (NCBI taxonomy): domain Eukaryota; kingdom Metazoa; phylum Arthropoda; class Insecta; order Plecoptera; family Chloroperlidae; genus Sweltsa; species Sweltsa coloradensis. The sequence goes on along the minus strand of JAMZAV010003703.1, from coordinate 47,407 downwards.
AGAACCAGCCTAGGGGGTGTGAGGAGGAGAGTCCCGTGCTGGTCAGACCCAGCCTAGGGGGTGTGAGGAGGAGAGTCCCGTGCTGGTCAGAACCAGCCTAGGGGGTGTGAGGAGGAGAGTCCCGTGCTGGTCAGAACCAGCCTAGGGGGTGTGAGGAGGAGAGTCCCGTGCTGGTCAGAACCAGCCTAGGGGAGGGGGAGTTCTCACGTCACGGTCGTCATCGTCTTTGTAATTGTTTGTGGTGTCATGGTCTTCGTCGTCAGGGAGGTCGTCGAGGGAATGGGGAAAATCCCTGACGACGACCACCAGAGCTCGCCTTTAGTTTTAAGGCGCTAGCAATTAGAACATTACCTAATTTAAATAATAATTTGTATCAAGGAAGTGCAAGAGCATTTATGGAAACTGTACCCTTCTGGATTTAAAGAATTATTACGTACAAAATAAAGCATTTCCATAAAAAATTAAGATGCCATTTAAAAAAAAACTGCCTAGTTCTAGAAAAAGATTTTTAGAATAATCAACATATTAGCTTGTTTGAACATGTGGTATATGTTGCTATCTAATTATCAGCGTATACAAGCACGAAATGATCAGGATCTAGGGCGCGTCAACCGGTTGGTCATTTGCATCATTTTGCTAGCGTAACTCAAAAAATAGAGTCCGTTCTTGTGTTCAATTATTTGTAAGATTTTTAAAAAAATTGGTTTATTTGGAATAAGGACGCGTCATCCGTTAGGTAATAAGGGCATCACTCTAGCCTAGGGGATATTGGAAGGGGGGTTTGGTTGAGGCCCCGGGTTTTGAGTAAGAAAAGCTTCAACTCCATAAGAATAGCATTGTTGGTGGAGGTGCGGTTTGAGTAAGAAAAGCTTCAACTCCAAAAAGAATAGCATTCATTGTTGGTGGAGGTGCCGGATACTAGCTATTTGATTTTTATTTCTTCACTATACATCGAGTTAATATGACGGAGGTTGGTATATTGTTGTGATAATATTTTTAAGTATAGTAAACGTGACGGTGAATTTATTAATTGTGTTTCGAATATGTAGGTTTGTGTATTAAGCAACAAATCACATCTCTGTACTAAAATAAATTTAAAAATTTGGCCATTTTCTTCGTCAATCATATTTTTATCCTAGCATGACAGCATTCAGTGCATTAGTTTGTATTCATCGCTGTTGATAAACTGACGTGGTAAGTGGAAGACGCAAGCATTATAGGTAACAAACCAATCGGCATAAATATGTATACTAGGTCGCTTCGCTAACGCTTTTTCCAGTCGCGCTGATGGATGAGCTTTCATGGTTGACTGCCGTTGCCCTAAAAGTGCGATTTTAATGAGAAATATTTCTTCGATTGTCCCTTAAATCAATCATAACACATCTTAGTTTAGTGATTTCAAACGTTCACATTAAGTTTAATCAAAAGCAGAGTGGCCGTTTGTACGGTCGCGGGCCAAATATCACGAAAATATCGTAATTAAAATCGAAAAAAATCATAATAGTACGATATTCACGTGACATACAAGTTGCTAAAAGTCTAAAAAAACTTGCCACTGGACGCCCTGCATACAGGCCACGAGTAATTAATATGATACAAACATTTCTCAACAGAAGTATTTTCCCGAAGTGTTTAACTTGTTGGGCCCAGATCTGTTGAAAAATGTTCCGGCGTCACACTAATACCAAGGATCTCAAAAACTAACTGCGTGAAACAAAATTACCCCGCAGATGCTTTTAAAGGGCGGGATATTTTAAAATACAATTCAAGCATCATACTCGCTGACGACGACGAGATAATCTAGGGCGCTCCAACCGGTTAGGTCATATTGCGCCGCCTGTGACACTGAAAGTTGCATGTGATGAGATGAGTAAATAATGAGTTTGATGATTAGATTGTTTTGTAAGTGTATATAAATTACAAAATAAAATGATGATGATTATGATGATGAAAGTAAAAGCAAACCAAAAGTTATTTATGTGAATGTAAATAAATAAATTAAAGGATGTGAATGATGATGATGATGATGTGTCACATATGGGAATAACCTTTTCGCTGGTTAAGAGATATCCGTGAGTTAGACGTGTGTGGCCTATACAAAGTCTAGACAATACCACCTCCTCTCTACGTGAGAGTCGAGACGTAGGTGGACGAATTTTATTTGACAGTGTAGGCATCACACTACGCAATTTGTAATTTTGCAACACATCCCAAGATGCTTGTCGCAAATCAACAATGTTTGCTTGAATCCACTATTGACATCTGGAACGGGAACGAGATTGAAATCAACGTCGCGACGCTGGGAAGCTTCCGTAGCAGCCCAATCAGCGTGTTCATTTCCCTCTATGCCCCCGTGTCCAAGTATCCAGCAAAACTCTATTATATATCCCTTAGAGTGTAGTTTTTCTAAATAGAATTGGATGTCTTGTACGAAATTATGACTAGAATACATGTGTTTTATAGCTTGAAGTGAACTTAAGCAATCTGAACACAAAAGGTATTCTCCACAACGACAACGTAGAATGTATTTAAGAGCTTCACGAATGGCGAATAACTCTGCAGTGAAAACTGAACACACGTCGCTTAGCCTGAAACGTTTGTTTAAGGTGGAGCAATACAAGGCTCTTCCAACCTTGTTGTCAATTTTGGAGCTATCTGTGAGTACCATAGTAAACATTTGATGTAAATTTAAAAGAAAAATTAGTAAGGCGCTCAACATGAAATTTTCAATATAACACAAACACACGAACAATAACCAAGGTCAGAAATATAAAACACTTACCAAAAGTGTGTACATTCTCAGAAGCACAGAAAAACCAACGGCGACGTGAGATACAAGGGCGCTTCAACCAATTAGGTCGTACTGCGCCGACTGTGATTTTGTAAGTTAATGAAATGAGTTAATGGTGTGTTTGATGGTTTATTTGGATTAAGGACGCGTCAACCGGAAGGGCATAATGCCCCCTCTAAACCTAGGGGGGGGGGGGGGGAGGAGCCCATGCTGGTCAGAACCAGCCACGGGTAAGGGATGATTATATTGTTTTCTAATGTTATATATAAAAAGAAAATGATGGTGATGATTGTAGAATGATATTGCGTGTAATAATTGACCTGAGAGCATTGAAGAGGAAGAGGACTAAACACATTCAAAATGTTGTTAAATAAATAAAATGAATTGTATTTAGAGTCTATCCCACTCAGTTTTATAACTGATTTTCAGTAAGGGACTTTAAATCAAAGCGACCAAGCCAACCCTGTAGGCCCCGACGCAATCGACGAGTAGGAGATAACCAACCAAAGATCATCATCATTATCTGTTGCCACGTCCAACTCTGCGTTGGGTCGGCATTGAAGATAGGCCTCTCCATCTTCTTCTGTCCTGCCACCACTCCTCTTCTTCCACCAAATTTCCCTCATCCATCTCGGTAATCTTTACCTTTCCATTCTCTTGACATGTCCGAACCCCTTTAATCTTCTCTCTCCACTTCGCTCCATTAAATTCCTCTCGCCTACTTTATCTCGGATATCCTCATTCCGTATTCGGTTTCATCTAGTCTTTCCCACAATGCTTCCAAAAAAAATTCATATCTACAGCCTGCACAAGGGCTCTCCTCCACTGCTGTCATATTCCAAGTCTCTGCTGCCCTATGTCAGTATTGGAAAAAAGTAGGTCTGGTAGATGGTAACCTTGCACTTCTTTGGACTTCTCTGTTCCATATGAGATCTCGGATAGATTGGAATAACCCAACAGCTTGCTGTGCCTTTTTCCTATCTCTGGTTGAATCCTTCCATTGCATGCTACAATACTATTTTAATAGGAAATATAGCAATCAGTGGTAAGGACAGTGCGAACACCGCGGATCGACGCCAGAATCAACAAGGCCGATTGCGAACAACTCTTAATTTATTATGTGCTTCGTTGCTAGTACGGCTCCAAAGTCCATTAAACAAACTCCTACGACAAGAACTGATGGACTTAAGTCTAAATCAGAAGTTAAAAACTTCTGACTTTGACGGGAATCGAACCCTGGACCTTCTGCATTGGAAGCAGATACGCTAACAACAAGACCAACGAGCCACACAAACATTTGGCAACATGATAATAACATGCAGTGGCGCGGCGAACCCTTCAATAGGGAAGCTAAGTAGCGTGCGCGGGAAGACTCCGGGTCACACTTGGTCACGTGGCCTAGGATAATAACCCGTCTTCGAACATTGCTCTACCGTATCTCCCGACTGAGACCAACATAAGGTGTTTAAACCACACGACGAGAACACTTCATATCTGCGCTACGTATTACAGACAATATATATTCAACAACTTGTACCAAGATTAAATGAGAGCGAGTTTAATAAGTCTGTGTAATTGCGATGTTGCCGCGCCGCTACGAACAATAGAAAGAGAGCGCAGCGCGTCTCACGCAGCAGAGTTTGAAAACCGTGACTTTCGAGCCATCCTAGCAACGATAGCACATAGGCCTAATACATTTAAAGTTGTTCTGAATCGGCCTTGTTGATTCTGGCGTTGATCGGCGGGTGTTCGCACTTTCCATACCACCGATTGCCATATTTTCTATTAAAATTTTTTCGATCTGTGGTTGGTTATCGCTCACTCGTCGATTTCGTCGGGGCCTACAGGGTTGGCTTGGTCGCTTTGGTTTACTGTCCCCCACTGAAAATCAGTTATTGACTGAGAGGGTAGACTCTAAATACGGATTTGTTTATTTATTTATTTTCATGTATTGTAACAAGCTAGAAAATGTGCCCCCCCCCACCCCGCCCCGCTCCAGCCACTACTTTAGCACATACTTGTTTTCATTTATAGTACCCAAAACTCCAAAATCTGCCCACCCCCATATCCCCCAACCTCCATCACCTTATTAATGAAACTTACCTTTTGAAGTCAATCGATCATTGTCAAGTCCATTTCCATAGCACATTACATTCCCACCCAGTCTATAATGCCGTCCGCGGTGGCACATGTGATTAGGGCGCTGGTCTCAAGCGTATGGCACTACGAGGACGTGGGTTCGTATCCCGCATACACATTATGATGTTTTAGTAACCGTCCTCCATCGTCATCTATCACCACTCATCGTCCCGAATAGCCTTAGTGCATTAATATGAGACTAAGAAACAGAAATCATCAATGTATAGATCGTCACTATAACCCTAGCTTCACATACAACGACAATCTCACACGATATAACACTAAAAACTGTCGCGACTCGCGATAACCCTAGCTGCACGCATACTAACATAGCACAGTCCAGTAAGCACCATAGCAATGTCGTATTATTCAGTATATCGTCCGATAAACTTGTTACACGCACGCTACTACAATAGCACACTGTCTATCACTTATCGTCGCACTAGACCTAGCTGCACGAACACTATGAACATAACACACGGTATAACACCAGACATCGTCGCGCTAGCTCTAGCTGCGACCTCCCTCGCCCGTGGAAGGTTCGTTACTGACTCTACGAAGCCTATACTTGTCAGATTGCCGGTGCATCAGTGAGTCATGTGCTGCACTCTGCCCGGTAGAATGCACACTGCACAGGCGGATGCGATACTCTCACTAGCAGTGGCGTACACCCAAGTGATCGGGGGGTTCGAATCTCATGACACGCACACAGTGGCGTAAGCGCAGTAATTTATTATATTGAAAGGGTTTTGGGGGGGGGGGGCGCATGTCCTTCACATTATTGTGGCGCTGATAATTTTATTTTAAATACGAATCATTTATTGGCTTTAAGTGTTTTAGGTGGGGTTCGGGTGATTTGCAGAATGTGAAATTATAAGATAAATTAAATGATGCATTTCACTTTAAGCCTAGACCTAGATGACTTGGTTTGGTTTATTTGGATGAGGGCGCGTCAACCGTAAGGTTATAATGCGCTACTCTATGGCCTTGGTGATGGGACGGTGGGGGGCCCATGCTGGTCAGAACCAGCCACGGGTAAGGGGAGGTTGTCAATGGAAACCGGAAGGGGGAGTAATATACTCCCTTCACTAGCTGATGTTTGCGAGGTGGGCTTTTTCTCTTGAATCACTTTGTACGATTAGCAGAGCCAAGCTCTGGGCCAATCTACCACGAACCCAGACGAAATAGATGATTCCAAGAATAATTGTCTGGGGGGGGGGGGGGGTGAATTGTCTGTGCCGTACACCATGCCTGGGTGTGTCATCTATGTGGCAGAGGTTGTTAGGGAGATGTGTTAATGGTTATGAAGGGTTTGGGTTTGTTGATATATGGTCTGTGTTGTCAGTTACTTAAATAAAATGAATTTGTTTAATTTGACTGTGTAGCCAAGGTCTCGCAAGATAACTATTTATCATTTCTATAAGGCCCAGATTATAGTACACGTTAGAAACTAGGGCGCTTCAACCGGTTAAGTCATATTGTGCTGCCTGTGATGTTTTAAGGTAATGACAAAAGTTTACGGAATGTGGTTGATGATTTTATAGTGTTGTGTTCTATACATAAAAGAATAGAAAACGATAGAGATAATAGTATAGCAAAAAAATTAATAATATTGATACGATTAGATGGGCGTTCGCGTACATAATCTTAATGACTTACTTAATCTTAATGGTAGCTCGCCTCTAGTGTCGTGGAGTAATATATTTCTCCAACTAGCTGATGTTTGCAAGGTGGACTTCTTCTCTTGAATCACCTTGTACGATAAGCAGAGCCATGCTCTGGGCCTGATTCTACCCCGGGCCCAGACGGGGGACCAGGTACTTTATACCGGTTCAACCTCAACGGAGACTCCCCTCTCCATTATCTCTTGCACGGAGGATACCAACGATTGCTCTGATGATTTACACGACGTGAGTCACTAGGGCGCTTCAACCGGGTGGGTCATGTTGAGCGGTCCGTGATATTGTAAGTTAATTAACTAAATGTGTTGTTTGTTTGTTTGTAATAATTTTGTTTAATTGGATTAAGGGCGCGTCAACCGCTAGGTAATAACGCGCCAATGCAATGCATGGGGAGGTAAGTATGGAAGGAAAGTAAATGATCTATTGTGGAAATTATCGTTGGATTAAATAATGTGTTATTCAGAAAGTTTGTCTTGTTGATAATACTTGTCATAATTTGATTGAGAGGGGCCAAGTTGTGAGCGCAATGCATCACATTTGGTCCATTCTTTTGACATATGATGCGTTGAGTCAGACCTGGCAGACCAATTCTAGTCGCTGAACGACGACATGCGGAATAGAGAAGGTCATAACGCATCTGGAGCACGCATCGGGGCGTCCACTTAATGCTTACATTACATGGAGCAATTTTGTTTTTTTGTATGTTGTTCTGTATTAATATATGTGTTTTGTGCATTAAGATTTCACATAATGTATTTTAAAATGTCCTCCAGAGCGCTGAACAAATTAATGTGAGTACTTACGAACGTGCATTGTCCAAGCACAGACCGGTAATTTAAACAGGAAACACCAACCCAACTTGTTGGACACTATTCCAGCGGCGGGAGAATCCAGGATCAAAATAGCTAATAAATAAATAAAATAAATAAATTGTATTAAGAGTTTACCCACTGAGTTATATAACTGATTTTCAGTGGGGGACAGTAAATCAAAGCGACCAAGCCAACCATGTAGGCTCCGACGCCATCGACGAGTGAGCGATAACCAACCAAATATCGACATTTTTAATAGGAAATATAGCAATCAGTGGTATGGATAGTGCGAACACCCGCGGATCAACGCCAGAATCAACAAGGCCGATTCAGAACAACTCTGAATTTATTATGTGCTTCGTTGCTAGGACGGCTCCAAAGTCACCGTTTACAAACTCCTAAGACAAGAACTGATGGACTTAAGTCCAAATAAGAAGTTAATAAACTTCTGACTTTGACGGGAATCAAACCCTGGACCTTCTGCATTGGAAGCAGATACGCTAACAACAAGACCAACGAGCCACACAACAAGACCAACGAGCCACACAACAAGACCAACGAGCCACACAACAAGACCAACGAGCCACACAACAGACCAACGAGCCACACACAAGACCAACGAGCCACACAACAAGACCAACGAGCCACACAACAAGACCAACGAGCCACACAACGTAACCTACGTAACAACGTAACAGAGAGAACCAAGCCAACCCTGTCGATGGCGCCACCACCGACGAGCGAGCATTGTCCAAGGACAGACTGGAAATACCGAACCAAAAAGATAAAAAGGAGCTGAAATATTATGAAGGTATCCAAGTGTATAATATGCGATTTTTATTTTTGATTCTATAATTAGAAATTGACTTAATTATAATATAATAAATTAAGGAACTGGATTTTGTCAAAGAAATCTTTTCAAAAGACTTATTATATTGTCAGGAATATCGTCGTCGGGGACCTTGCCCCCTTCCCTTGACGACCCCCCGGCGACGATGACAATGACACAACGAACGATGACAAAGACGATGACGACCGCGACGTGAGAAACCCCCCTTCGTCCCCTTACCCGTGGCTGGTTCTGACCAGCATGGCCCCCTCCTCCCCACCCCCCTAGGCTAGAGTGGTGCATTATGACCTAACGGTTGACGCGTCCTTAATCCAAATAAACCAAAACAGTTAGTGTCTGTAAAACAGCTGGTGGTTTAATTTATTTATTTACTGGTGGTCTACTTTATTGCATTATTGGTATTCGAGACGATGAGGGCCAGTAAGGGTGCAGCACAATTACTAAAACCCATGCCTTACGCTGGACACGAACCCGTGACCTGTAGTGACAAACCAAATCAAATGTTGTAATGATGACGTAAGAAACTAAAGGGCGCTTCAACCGAATAAAGGTCATATGGCGCCGCATGTGATATCGTTAGTGAATAAATTATGGTTTTTGTTTTGTTAATGACATTTTTATTGTCATATTTTATTGAGATTAAGGGAGAGTCAACCGTTAGGTCATAATGCACCACTCTAGACTAGGGGAGATAGAGGTTAATCCCATGATGGGGATGGGAAAGAATCCCCGACAACGACTGCAAGATCTCTCCTCTTGTTTCAGGGCTTGGAGGCAATGTCACCATCGAAATTATTTAGGACATGAAATAAAACTCTACTGTAAAAAATATTGACAAAAATAATTAAGAGTAAAATGTAAATTGGGTGATAGAAGAAAATATCACGAATATTTTACAAGACCAGGCGAACGACAACGTGAGAAACTAGGGCGCTTCAACCGGTTAGGTCATATGGCGCGGCCTGTGATATTAAAAGTTGGTGAAATGAATTTATGGTGTGTTTATTTATTATATTGTTTCAAGTTTATAAAGAAAAGAACAATTAAAATCCGTGTGGATCTCCTGCCTCAGCCGAGAGCACTGGCTGAGGACCTGCATCACGCGATTACCCTCATTGGATGAATCACATCTGCAAATATCTCATCCAAGAGTGTTTTATTGTACCCGGGTAACCATTAGCGGATATCCTACCCTACACGAAGCTTACACGTTAATAAACATGAGTAACGAGGACGCGAGAAACTAGGGCGCGTCAACCGTTTGGTCATAATGCACCATTCTAGTCTAAGGGGGGGGGGAGGAGGGGCCCATGCTGGTCAGAACCAGCCACGGGGAAGGGGAGGAAGGGGGTTCTCACGTCGCGGTCGTCATCGTCTTTGTCATCGTTCGTTGTGACATTGTCATCGTCGCCGGGGGGTCGTCAAGGGAAGGGGGCAAGGTCCCTGTCGACGATTGCCAGAGCTCGCCTCTAGGTTCGGGGAGTAAGATATTCCGTTCTTTCTAGCTGATGTTTGCGAGGTGGACTTTTTCTCTTGAATCGCCTTTTACGAATAGCAGAGCCATGCTCTGGGCCAATTCTACCCCGGGCCCAGACGGAGAAAGTCTCATGTAGGTCAGAACCAGCCACGGGTAGTTGAAGGAAACGAGGGGTTTATAAAGAAAAGAAAATAATAGACTGACAGCAATAGTGAAAGAAAATATATTTATTTAAATATAAAATAAAAAGTGTTTGATGTGAATTAGTTTAAGTTTAGTTTAGCATATTAAGAAAATGATTATGAATTTTGGGACGTCGTGAACGATCTGGGAGGGGTTTTTGACAACGACTGCCAAAGATCGCCTCCAGAGGTAAGTTTATTTATTTTTAAAGTTTATTTTGATACAGGACGCGTCACAGATTAGGTCATAATGCACCATTCTAGTCAAGGGATATGGGGAGGAGGGGCTTATGCTGGTCAGAAACAGCCACGGGAAAAGGGGGTTCTCACGTTGCGGCGTCAAAGTCTTTGTCGTTGTTCGTTGTTTCACCGTCATCGTCGCTGAAGAGGTCGTCAAGGGAAAGGGGTGGTGTCTCAGACGACCATTGCCAGAGCTAGCATCAAGATAGGGTGAGTTATTACTATATTCTTTATAAGTTGATGTTTCCGAATTTGACTTTTCTCTTGAATCGCCTTGAACGATTAGCAAAACTATGCTCTAGGCCAATTCAAACCCGGGCCTAGACGGCCATGGTCTAATCAATTGTCTAAAATGACCAATTTAGACCAATTTTTTGGTCTGAAAGAATGATAATATGTATGCAAATGAATAAAATGTATTAAATCAAAATTTTTTAAAAGAATATCCAGAAAAATTAATAGAAAACTTATTGATAGCTCTACATTTATAAATTTGAGCAGGATCTGCGATGCCTGAATAACCAACCACTAACAACGACGTAGGATACTAGGGCGCTTCAACCGGATAGGTCATATTGCGCCGCCTTTGATATTGTACGTATAAGAAATGGAGTTATTGTGTGTGTGAAGATTTTATTATTGTTTTCATAGTTTATAAAAGAACAGACAATTAGTGAGATGGCAGCGATGACAACAGAAAAAAAATATATGTGTAATTAATGATGAAGTATGTTTGATTTGAACTAAATTTGGTTAAACAAATTACTGCGGATGAGAAATTTAGTAAGTTTTCACTGCGATTTGCAATAAGGACTATCAAACCACTAGGTAAAAATGCGCCACATGAGCCTAGAGGATATGGGGAAGAAAAAACCATGCTGGTCAGAACCAGCCACGGGTAGCGGGAGGTAGGAAGGGGGAGGGGGTCTCACATCGTGGTACTTTATTCCAAAAATGTAATACGTTGGTCGCTGTGGTCGCAAGAAAACAGTTTCTCATATGGTTGACTAAGTTAGTTAGTTAGTTAATGTGGTTTTAGGGCACTCAACAGTAGAGTTATCAGTGCCCATGTCAATTGTATTGGAATCTTCTAAATTTTCTTTTTCCATAATTGTGGATTACTACCATGTTTTCTTCTTTCCAATGGGAGGAACGTAAGGGAAGACGAGAGGGGTAAAGGGGAAGGAGTGTGGATGTTGGAAGGTGGGTAAAACGGGGTGGGAACGGAGGAGTGCTCGTTGCAGAGAGGGCCGGCAAGTATGGAACGAAAAAGTGAAAGAAGAAAATAAATGAGTGGGCTGTGTGAATGAAGAAAGGTGTAATAACAAGTTGCGCGAGAGTTCCTTTGCAAACGCACCCCAACCGGGCCCAGAGCTCGCCCTTAGTTTTGGGAAACACTACCCCCCTACTAAAGGCCAAACCACGGGAAGGTAGCGGTTGGACTTTAAAAGGGCCCCGCGGGGTTTTGGAGTCGAAAAGACAAAGCCCCACATATTGTGTCCACCTGGGGCAATCTTTCCCTGCAAAAGGGGTAAGGGGGGGTAAGTTTGGTTTTTGGGGTTTTTAAAATCCCTAGTTTTTGCTAGAGAAAAGTACAACACTGTTAAACCCAAATTGGTTTTGAAGGGGCCCTATTTTCGGCAGATGATAAAACCAACCCCCCAGGCCCTAGGTCTAGACGACTACCCCCGATGACCAAAACAATGGTTTTTTAATCCTAAAAAAAATCCCCCAAACAAACCCATCCAAACGTGACAGAACTTTTCGTTTGAAACCAAACACAAAATTTTATTAAATCTTTTTCCCCGAATTAAAAAATAAAGTAATTTAGTCCGAGAAATGAAAACACGATTTGGTTAGTGCAAAAGCGACCAAGAAAAAAAAGAGGGGTTGGTGTTTTTTTCATAAACATGCTTTACGTTGTTAAATCTGAACATTTTTTTTCCTACGCGGCTGCGCAAATAAACGCGTTTGGGGTTCGCCGCACAAGAAAATTGCGCAAACTTTTTATGAACTTATCTTTAATAGACACCATATTAAGGGTAGTTTAAGCCTATTGGGGGTCATAACAAGCCACCGTAGGGGGGGGGGGGAAGAAAGAGGGTAATCATCGGGGTTGCATCGTCTTTGTCACTTTGTGTTTTCATGGTAGTCGTCTTTTTAAATTTGGTTTTTTTTTAGTTTTAGGGCGCGTCAAAATTGGGTCATAATGCTCCACTCTATCTAATTCCTAGGGGATATTGGGGAGGGGTTCATGCGGGTCAAAACCAGCCACGGGACAAGACATGGCCCAAAAATTTTTTTGTTTCGCAGCTACACCCGAGAAGGAGGCTGTCACGAAACCACCTCTGAGGGGCTCAGCAGCCAATCAACGCGAAGTGGGACCTTACGATGCTGTGTTTTTAGGGAAAAACATGTAAACAAAGAAGGGTGAATGGGTGCCCCTAGGCCCAAAGGGGAGTTAAATTTTTTTTTTTAAAACTTTTTGCATGAGATGTTTTAATGTCCTACCCGGCACCTCCCCCAAACCCAATGGTGGGGGTCCCGGTTTCTCGGCGCGTTAAATGGGATGCGCAAACGCTACGCACTGAAACTTGCATTTGACTAATAAAACCTAATTGGAAAAACTTTTTTAAAAGTTTGTTTTTCAATTTGAGGAGCATGCAAGCAGATTGATGAACGAAAAACTGCCAGCAACTTACTTAAAACTTGTTCTAGCAAAAACATCCAAACATACCCGGCGAAGTAAAACATTACCCCTGAAAACTAGTCGTTTTATCACCTTTTTCCTTCTTCCATGATTTCGGCACCTTTAAAAAACCTGAAAAATATTTATTTTTTTTTTGATAAAAATTACTTTAAATTTTAATTTACTAGTAAACCTTGTACGTTGTTTTTACTTTACCCGGTTAAGTAATCCTATTTCCGGCATTTTCCTGCTAGCCAGGTCGGCATAGATAAGTCTGATATATTTTTCCGCGTTCCCGTTGAAAAATAAAAGTTACATCTTTTTAAGGGGGGGGGTTTATTTACAAAATTAAAAGTGTTTCAGTTCAGTCTGTGCAAAAGAAATCTAACAGTTTTGGGGGCAGCAGAAAAAAGGTTTTTTTTTTGTATTAAGGACGCGCCCAACCTTTGGGTCAAATGCACCACTCTAGCCTAAGGGGGGGGGGAAGGAGGGGCCCATGCGGGTCGAACCCCCCCAGGGGAAAGGGGGAGGAAGGGGGGTTTCTCACGTCGCGGTCGTCATTGTTTTCGTCATCGTTCGTCGTGTCATTGTCATCGTGCCGGGGGGGGCCCCCTCAAGGGAAAAAGGGGGGGGCAAGGTCCCCCCGACGACGATTTGCAGACCGTTGGCGGGAAAATAAGTTAAAAAAAAAAAAAAAAAAAAAAAAAAAAAAAAAAAAAAAAAAAAAAAAAAAAATAAAAAAAAAAAAAAAAAAAAGAACACACATGCAGGGGGGAAAGCAGGGTGTCTGTAGCCTAGGCGCCCACGGGGGAAGAGACTACGCCACGTGAGGAACTAGGGCGCTTAAACCCGGGTTTTTAGGTAAATTGGCGCCGCCTGTAAATAAAAAAAGTTGATAAAAGGGTTAATGGTGTTTAATGTTAGATTTTTTTTTCTTAGTAAATGTAATATTAAAAAAATGATGAAGTAATGATAGTATAGAAAAATAAATATATTTATTAAATGAAAAAAAAAATTAAAGAAATGAAAGTCAAGTCATCGTCGTCGACGTCACGGTGGTTACAAGGGGGGGAACCGAAGACGACTCCCGAGCCAAGAGAAGACCTAGCATAGGGAACGGACACACTCATACTATGTCGCTTTACAACATTTTCTTGTGGTTTTGACTTTGTGAGATTTTCGCATTTGGACTGAAACCCAAATCTATCTCTCTATCTACTAAAAGTCGAGACGTAAGTAGACAATTTTATTATCAGGGGGGGCATCAAACTATTTAAAATTTTTTTTTGCATCACATTCCAGATCCTGTCTCAATCCAACAATCGTTGCTTTACCCTTTGACATCTGGAAAGGGATCTGATTTAAATAACGTCCGGGCCCCTGGGAAGCTGCGATTCCGGCTCGCCTCTAGTTTTAGTGGTATACTCATCTGATTGCTAACTGACTTTTTGAAGGGGGGACTTTATTCTTTTTCCTTATACGATCTTAAGGAACATCGCACGTGTCACACAACTTGCTCTCTTGTAATAAATATCCGTGTGTGGGTGATAAAAATGCGACGATTTTCAACCTTACCTGAAAATGAAAGTCGAGAGGGTGAAGGGGAAGAAAAATAAATTTTCAAACGTGGGCTACCCAAATATGTATGGGGTTTTGTTTGTTAAAAATGCAAATAAAAAATTTTTTTTATTTCTTGGGAAAATTGATATGTATTTTTGAGAAACAAATTTTGGTTTTAACAATTTGTACAAAAATGTTAAAAGTAAATTTTTTTTAAATGACTAAATATTGCATCTTTTTCTGCTGAAGTGCAACGGAGGAAAATATGAGTAACGCGAGGACAACGTGAGACGCCAGGGGCTTCAACCGGGGGAGGTCAATTGCCCGCCTGTGATATTGAAAGTAAATAAAAAAGAGGGTTTTTAAAAGGTTTTCTGTTTAAAATAAATTTTTTCCAAGCTTCAAAAAAAAAAAAAAAATGATAAAGATGATTTTGCACAAACGTTTTTTTTTTTTTTTTATTTGGGTTAAGAATGCGTTAATGCCCCATTAACCTAGGGGGTTTGGGGGGGAAAGGGGGGGCCCAGCTGGTCAAACCACCCCGGGGGGAAAGGGGGTTTTTTTCACGTCCGGTCGTCATGTCCTTTGTCATCGTTCGTGGGGTCATTGAGTCAAACGTCGTCGAGGAGGTCGTCAAGGGAATGGGGCAAGGTCCCCCCACGACGATTTCCAAGCTTGCTTCTAATTTTGGGGGGGTAAAAAAACTCCCTTTCATCCAAGCAATGTTTGCGAGATGCTTTTTCCCTTTAATCGTCCCCTTAAACGATTAGCAGAGCCATCTCTGGCCAAATTTTACCAAATGTTTTAAAAAATTTTTTCTCTGGGCCCAATTCTACCAAATGTTTTAAAAAAATATTTCAAACCCTTTTATAGTATAGTGTTTTTTGTTGGCAAAAATAGGGGAAGTCTTGTGAGTAACCCCCATATTGACCTAGTATATGAACCGAAAATCTCCATTTAAAATCGACACTACGGAAAAATTAAGTAATTTATTTCATTATTTTTACTTCAAAAAGTCCCCCAATGTTTTACGTTTTCTCTGCCATCGTTTTGAAAGAAATTTAACGCATGCTTTAAAATAACTAAAAAATTCTGTGTTTAAAAATACCCAATCATAAAAGATATATATTTTCAGTGGGGAATTTTTTTTTTTAAAAATGACTAAAATAAAAAAATTTTTTACGTGCCTTGTTGATAGGGACGCCTCTAAAGTCCCTTTTTTCAAATTTCCCAATCCAAAAACGATTAACTTCACCAAATCAGAAAAATTTAAAAACATTCTGACTAAACGGGAAT
Organism: Sweltsa coloradensis; assembly: GCA_024449915.1. Classification (NCBI taxonomy): domain Eukaryota; kingdom Metazoa; phylum Arthropoda; class Insecta; order Plecoptera; family Chloroperlidae; genus Sweltsa; species Sweltsa coloradensis. The sequence goes on along the minus strand of JAMZAV010003703.1, from coordinate 31,689 downwards.
CGGCCCGGGCTTCTACATCGAATGCAGAGGCTAAAAAAAGATTTTTTCCTGGTTAGCAAAACCGGGGATAAAAAGGGGGCTTCAACCGGTCAGGGGCATATTGCGCCCGCCGTGAACTGTAGGTTTTCGCAAAAAGTTATGGTGTGTTTAGGTTACATTGTTTTTTTAAAATTTTTATAAAATAAATCTTTTTCTTTTTCATCATGCTTCTAGAAGAAAACTACGGGGTACGGGAAACGATGTATTTAGTTTTTGTGAAAATTATATCTTCGGCACAGAGTAGTTTTTTCCTTGTTGTCAAAATTTGGCCGCGGCCGGGCGCCGGTGCGCATGTCACGTCACTGTTAGGGGCTCGCGCGCATCCACTATTATTATTTATTAAATCGTGCGTCGTCACTTGTTACTAGGTACCCGACTTCTAGTTTCCTGCATGATTCATGAAAAACAATTGTTAATTTACATTCCCGGGAGAAATCAGGGTTGTAAATGTCCGAAGAAACCCGGTTATACTTGAGTCAGGTTTGTTCATGGGGTGTCGAACACGCGACATCCGGGATACGAGTCGAAACTTTCTACGCGACGTGAGAAAACTAGGCCTCTAAACCGGATGCAATTTGTTCTGAGTACTATACTAGGAAACCCCCTCAGTTGGACGCGTGATAAGCGAGCCACGTGCTATAGTAGCCCCACATTGCACATTTTTTAAATTTAAAATTTGCGACGTTTGGCGTCCACAGTGCCATGTTTCCAAAATTTTATTTACTATTGCCAGGTATTTGGTAAACCCGTGTGTAAATCTTACTTTAGGAAAAATCCACCGCATCTAGAGGACCGTTCCTGGGAAAACTATTGAACCTCTTGGTGACAAATTATACACTGCTTCCTCCGAAGTATTTAATTACTCTAAGTGGCAGTGCATAAAAACTTCGCGCGTCTTTTCGTTGCCAATGGCAACGTTACTTTTTACAATGTTGTTGTTTTTTGTTTTTTTTTGTTTATTTGGTTTAAGGACGCGTCAACCGTTGGGTTTTTCATAATGCATCACTTTTATCTAGGGGGGGGGAGGGGGGCCAGGTAGTCAGAACCAGCCACGGATTAAGGGGAGGAAGGGGGGTTTCTCACGTCGGGGTCGTATCATCCTTGTACCGTTCGTTGGTCATTGCATCGTCGGCCGGGGGGAGTCAAAGGAAAGGGGGGAAGGGTCCCCAACGACGATTCCCAAGAGCTCGCCTCTAGTTTTGGGGAGTAAGATCTCCGCTCTTACTAGCTAGTTTGCGAGGGGCTTTTTTTCTTGAATCCTTTTTACGATTACAGAGCCAAGCTCGGGGCCCGATTCTCCCCCGGGCCCAGACGGGGATTGTTAAAATGAAATTTCCATCTACAAAACTTTCGGATCAAAATAAATTACATATTGGTGACCGGACGGACATTCTAAAGATTGGCCACCTCAGATTTGTCACCGTTAGTTTAAAAAAAACTTTTGATTAACTTTAATGTAACTTTTTAAACCTTTTTAAACGATTTGCCAAAAACAATGGCATTCAATCGAGAACAAAGCTTGCGGATGGTCCAAATTTAACCGATCCGAGCCTCCGTTCGAAACGTTATGGCGAGACATACAAAAAAAAAAAAGTGACTAATTTTTCCGGCAGGGGTGGGAATGGAACGCTCGCTTCGCTCGCTTAATAAAAATGTTATGTTTTTGACAGTTAAATGGATAAACCAATAACTTCGAATAAAAAATTTAGAAAGTTTGTCGCCGTTATTATATGATCCAAATATGGATAGATGAAATCACTGAATGATTCGTGGTTTATCTATCCAGTGGGAGTAGTCTATTTTAGAATAATACAAGGAAAACGCTAAAGTCCCGCCGCGTTGATGGATAAAACCCTTTTTGTAGTTTTTAGTTGGCGAGGACACTTTCCTTTGGTATTTTTTTTGTTGATTTTTGGATTAGGACGCGTCAACGCTTGGTCATAATGCCCCCCCTCTAGCTTAAGGGGGTTGGGGAAGGGGGGCCATGCTGGCGAACCAGCCACGGGTAAGGGGGGGAAAGGGGGGTTTTCTCACGTCGCGATCGTCATCGTTTTTGCCCATCGTTCGTTGTGTCATTGTCAGTGGGCCGGGGGGTCCGTCAAGGGAAGGGGGCAAGGTCCCGCGACGACGATTGCCAGAGCTCGCTTCTAGATTCTTGGAGTAATATAATACCCTTCTTACTAGCTGATGTTTGCGAGGTGGACTTTTTCTCTTGAATCGCCTTTTACGATTAGCAGAGACATGATGGGCCAATTTTACCCCGGGCCCAGACTGGGGTATAACATGATGTATTTTTTTATTATATTTTAATAGTATCGTCAACACTGAATTTATGTCTAGGGCTGTGCTCGTTGTGATATTAATTAAAAGTAAATTTATTTAAAATACAATTAAAATGAAATTTCTTAAATGAAATTCAGCTACAGGTCAGTATCGGATATTGTTTATTGGTTTCTTACATCTTAAATAATTATTATTAAAATAAATGTTAAATACCTATTAGGATCAGTTAATTTATCACCTAAATTTAAAAGAAATTCTATTAGTGGAATTGTCCGCAAAGTCAGAATTCAGCTCCTGTGTCTAAGTGATGTGACGTGCGAGGAGACTGAAGACTCGCATAAAAAGACGGCGTGAGAAACTAGGGCGCTTCAACCGGTTGGTCATATTGCGTCGCCCGTGATATTGTAAGATAAAGAAATGTGGTTGTGGTGTGTTTGATGATTAAACTACACACACATAACAAAAACTTGTAGAAATACAGCCAAACCTTACACACTCAAAAGGAATGAGATCTAAAAAAAGGGCCAAGCTCATCTACCCTTCCACATAAACGTACAGTGTCCCATAACAGCATCCTCGAAAAGCTTGGCAAAATAGAATTTGCGATTATTAATTTAACGTAATAGTTTATCCAAGTTCTTTTTTTCTAATTAATTTAAACGTAATAACATGCAAATTCTATTTTGCCAAGCTTTTCGAGGATGCTGTTATGGGACACTGTACGTTTATGTGGAAGGGTAGATGAGCTTGGCCCTTTTTTTTAGATCTCATTCCTTTTAAGTGTGTAAGGTTTGGCTGTATTTCTACAAGTTTTTGTTATGTGTGTGATCTCATTACTTTTTCAAGTTCCATTACAAAATTATTTGTTAAAATATAATATTTTTATCAAAGTTGATTTAAATTCTATGGTATTAGCAGTAACAATATAGGATGTAAAATATCTAGACCCGGATTCATGTACATCCTGGGTATAGGTGGTATAACCATGGTATAACGACGGTATAAGGACTGGACCCCAATTCTTGAGTTCGTGGGAGATGAGTTGAAAACGCAATTTGAAAACGAAGTCGTTTTCGTTTTCGAAGGAATTGGTATTCTTGAACGGTATCGTGGAAAACGTCATGGGTTGTGAGTTGAAAGCATTGATATTAAACCCCTATAGTAGGCTAGATTAGCAGTCTCCTATACCTCCGCACAGGCGCGAGCGTAGCAAATTGAAGACTCAACCGGCCCATTTCAAGATGGCGATTTGGTGTTTTAATTTATGCTTTTTTAATGCAATAAAGTATTTTACTTGATTGTTTGATATGGTTTTAGCTTGTGCAGCATGGTATTAAACAAAAGAAACAATACGAAGTGATTGCATAAGGGAATTTAGTAATCATTTGGTATTAAAGGCTAGTATGCTTACCTGTCAACCTGGCGGCAATCTTGAGAACTATTTGGCCACAAATCGCTCCCATTTGATTAACATGTAAACTGTCATTTTAAGATGGCTTCTAATTGTACCGGAAGTGGACCACCGACTGCTGGTCTAGCCAATTATATAGGATGTCTATGGTTGAAAGAGTATCACGAAATCCAAACACTTTAAAAAGATTTGCGTATAGCAAAGAGCTCGAAAAAGTTCTATATTTATTCTAGATGGCAGTGCCTTCATAAACGCGGGCCAATCGAAAGACGAGTTGTATGAAATGATTTGATTGTTGCAATTATGTAAACAACAGATGAGCAAGCTCATATCAGAACAATGTTGTGCTGGCATAGGGTTGGCTAGGCTTGTCAAACATATTGTAATGTAAGTATGAATTTTACTAGTCCTATAGCCAAATGGAACTTTAGACCTACACTTTTGCATTATAAATAATTTCCATATCTGGGCCTAGGCCAGGGACGGTTTCTGATTTGTTTTATGAGAGTATAATGACACCTTTTCTCGTTCCACACAAAGAAGAAAAATTTTAAATGTCCGCTATTTGTTTACGTATCGCACTTTCCCGCCTAACTCTGCTTATACCGTCAACAAGTGTCAAGTAACTATAGTTACTTGTTGATTGTATGCCAAGTGTTTAAGGCATATTTTAAAACCTTTATTTGGAAGCCTTCCAGCAAACTTTTTCAACTTTTTTTTTTCAAAAGAGACTATATTACTATAACCTTAATGTCCATGTAAAATATGAACATTGTAGCCCCACCCGTTTGGTCAGAATCGCGGGCCGATTGAAACTGACGTATTAGATGTTAGCAGTAGCAGTAGCAGTAGCTTACATCCTTAAAGTGATTTTGAACATGTTTCAAGCTATTTTTTCACCAAGAAGGAATAATCGTACCCCAATAAAATTTGGCATGTGTTGTCAGGTACCTAAATCCCCTCGATTGTGATAGTTTTCAAGTTCACATCACGTTACATGACGGCTGGGTAACACCTCGAAATCACCCCAACTCTGCTTGGTGTATAAGGTGCTTGAGTGTGTAGCGCACCGCGGCTTGGCTGCGGCGCCCTAACGGGCACCTAGATTATTTAGTTTATTGCATAAATTGAAATTATAGATATGATAGTAAAAACAAAAGCAAAGTTACTTATATAAAAAAATTATATGTGTTTAATGTGAATTAAAATTAGTTTACTAAATTACTTTGAATAATAAATTCAGAAAGTGTGTCGCCGTTATTAGACGAGGGAGCGATAGCGACAGTTGCCCGTATTTATATAGTGAGAGCTGTAAAGGGGAAGAAACACTTGGATATTGCAAATCCGGATACCAGCGTGAAATTTTGCATGGAAGTAGATAAAAATATCAGAATTAAAAATCCGCCGGGAGGCAAGCGATATCTCACGCCCAACACCCCTAAATCATCCCCTAAAATTAGAATAATTCATAGCTGTAACCCAAAAAAGAATTTTTATTCAAATTAGTTATTAAAATTATGTTTTAATGTGTTTTAACCTAATCGGCCTATTCTCATTTCCTAAACCACATTTTTTCAACCCCCATCCCTAATTGTTTATATATTTTTTCCTTGATTTCCAGCATTCACCAGTGAGGCACCTAGGGAGTTATCAGCATGAAATTTGGCATGATGGTTCATAATAACCTGAAAAATAATAATCCGCCGGGAGGCAAGCGATATTCCACCCCTTTTGTTCTCTACCACCCTTAACTTTGGGAAAAACGTAAGGTAGTATTTTACATTTTGAATATTTCAATTGCTGATTAAAATTATGAGTCGATGTGTTATAGTCCAGTCAACAAATCATTCATACAAAACAAACAACTTTTTCACCCCCAACCCTAATAATCATACTTTTAGTGACAAACACTGTTTAGTAAGTTACCAACATGAAATTTGGCATGGTGGTAGATAAAAATATAAGAATTACTATTCCGTTGGGAGGCAAACGATATTTCACCCCTAGTGCCCTCTATCATCCCTTAAAATTGGAATTGGTACTAGGTCGTATTCAATACATTGAAATTATTAAAATTATCCAATAATATTATGCTCAAGCCTGTTTCCATCCCATCCCCCTACTTTCTCGTGTTTTTTCTACCCCCACCCCTAATAGTGATTTTTTTTAATAGTGATTATTTATAGAAAATTACATATCATAAGACATGCAGATAAGTGATACCGATTGTTCGTTTATGATACTCATAACATTTGACACACTATATATTAGGAATGTAACTGGAAAATGATTTGAATGTTGGGCTTTTTCAGAATTGTCCCACGACACCAATAGAGGCCATTTTACAAGATGGCGGCCAAACATATTTTTTTCTTCAAATTTGATGAAAAAATGTTGAAATTGGGTAAATACATAGAATATGCCATTGAAAATAACTTTTGTGTAGGGTCATGTCAAACTAACAGAATGGCACCAATGGCGGCCATTTTGAAAGAAGGCCGTCACACACATAAACCACATAAATTTAATGATATTATCTTGTTATTTGATGGTATACAAGTAGGGCACGCGATTGAAAAATTACGTGTGTAATATCAATTCAATACTTTTTAGAAACAATGTAGTGGGGCCTATATGGATCTGCTACCGCACATCTACATTTATTGCCATGACATTAAAAACTAGCAATATATTATTCTTATAACAATAGGCTACACGTGTTTTTCGTACACATTGAAAAGCAATTGACTAGTTTCTATAACACATTATCTTGTTAATGAATTTTAAATATGAAAATGGTAATGTTTATATTCCCTTTTAAGTTAATGCAATAAATTCTCAATTGTTAAAGGCGATAGCCCGGTAGACGATTGTCATTGGTGTAAAATTTGGTTTCTCAAAGTTTATCCGTGTGGGACCCTCTAAACATAAACACAGAATTAACTATTACCAATTTTCATTCTCAGTTTTAGCAAGCCAGCCATTAGCTCTATATACCCACCTTTACTGAGTTTAATTCAGCTTCAATAAAACATCTTCTAAAATGGCCAATACAATGTTTAAATTTGGTTCACACATGGGGCATGTCATTGGATGAAGAGTGTTTAATGTGTTCAGCAAGTTTCATCTGCACTGTGACACCAACGGCATGCATTTCGCCATTCGTCAAGATTTGATGAAACCATAAGAGAGAGAAACCTGCAACTTGCTTTAATAACTGGCCTTTTACTAACTATGAGATTACTTATTTCAAGTTCAATCCCGATCTGATAGTGCGTATTCCTAGTAGATCTCAGAAGGTTTCCAACTGGTTACCCCTATATGACTGTCAAAGATAACACCGTCCTTTCGAATGGGATATTAAGCCATTGGTCCCCTGGTACTTATCGAACGGAGTAGGCTACGTGCCGGTACCGGTTTTCCCCTCTTCCATTCTGCTGATACTTCCTCCTCATCTATCTCCACTCATCGTCTCGAATAGCCAAAGTGCATTAATCCAACTGGTTACCAAAGGACAAACAGTCAACACGCAGTTAGCTAATAGGTTACTTTTTAAAGTATCAAACGAGAAACCAAAAAGTTCACCCAGTACCATCAAATAACAAGATGATATCATTAAATTTACGTGGTTTATGTGTGTGACGGCCTTCTTTCAAAATGGCCGCCATTGGTGCCATTCTGTTAGTTTGACATGACCCTACACAAAAGTTATTTTTCAATGGCATGTTCTATGTATTTACCCAATTTCAACATTCTTTCATCAAATTTAAAAAAAAAATATGTTTCGCCGCCATCTTGTAAAATGGCCTCTATTGGTGTCGTGGGACAATTCTGAAAAAGCCCAACATTCAAATCATTTTCCAGTTACATTCCTAATATAGTGTGTCAAATGTTATATGTGTATCATAAACGAACAATCGGTATCACTTATCTGCATGTCTTATAATATGTAATTTTCTATAAATAATCCCATTATGTTCCCAGGATGACCAAATATATCATTTAATTGGTAATTTCATGTAGAATCCAAATATAACTTCAGTTTTACTACAGCTGTAATAAAAATTATAGAAAATATATGAAAACCAAGAGCGTGTTCTATATGCATGTGCCTAAAAGAAGATGGCGTCGTAAAAAACTTAGGCCCAGAATGACAGATGTCTACCCAAGATTTTTTCTATCCTTAAAATACACCCTAACAGGATTAGAAGATAAAATCCATCCAGGTCGAAATTCCTACGGGTCTTATGGCCAGGGACTGCACTATAATGTGCAAATCACAGGATATTAATGAGAATCATTATACGCACATGTTAAGTTTTGTAATTATTTTAGTTTAAAAAGCCCATTATATACAAATTCTGTTATAGCCATCTTGTTTCCAATATGCTGACACACATTACTGATTTTTTCCAAAACCATCGGATTGATATTGTACACTTGAGATGTCCGTAAATTAAGGCGTAGTTAGGAAAAAGTGGGTTCACGAGGTCTATTTCGACCTATAACAGACTATTCCATTGTTGTATTTTTATGTAAATTGCATTTGTATTGTTAAAAATTTCCTTTTGAATTGAATACAAGTAAACTCAAAAGTCTGCAATTATTTTTCTGACATTTATTTTGGTTTTAGTAAGTCAATGTGTTATTTTTCTGACATCGTTAAAAATAAAGCGTCGGCCATCTTTGAAGCGTCGTGACGTATTGTTAGCAGTGAAATTTTTTTTCAGTTATACAACAATACATGCTCCATGATGTGTTGAACCAAATTGTATGGGTTAGCCCTTGCCCCCCAAGTTGAGCCCAACTTTCGACCGAGATGAACGACTAATACTGTTGTTTAAGTTTATTAAATAAATGAATATGATAAAGGAAATAGTAATGGCAATAGAATAATTATTTATTTATATTAATAATTTAATATATTTTATATGAAATTCTTTGTTTATTTGGATCGAAGGCACATCAACCGTTTGATAATAATGCACCACTTCATCCTAGGGTATATGGAAAGGAGGGTCTATGCTGGACAGAACCAGACACGCGCAGGGGGAGGAAAGAAAGGTTCTAACATCGCGGACGTCATCGTCTTTACATTGTTCGTTGACGTCGGGGCGGTCGTCAAGGGAAAGGGAGGTGTCCCCGACGACTATTGCCAGAGTTTCGCCTTTCGGGGAGTAAAATACTTCCTTACCCTAGTAGCACACCGTTAAGTGCCATGCATGGGCCATGGACGATTATCTTAACGTCCGCGCATGGGCCATGCCCAACACTCGTAGATGGGCCATGCAACGTTTTGGCCGCGAGTCCAACCAAAACCCATCGATGGTTTTTAAACATGGCACTTGCATGGCTAGCGCCAATTAGCCATGCAGGACACAAGGTACTCGTACTTGTCGGGGACCATGCGTGAAAGTCGCGCATGGGCCATGTCCTACTCTCGTCCATGGGCCATGCAACGTTTTGGCCGCGAGTACAACCAAAACCCATGGACGATTTTTAAACATGGCACATGCATGGTTAGCTTAAATTACCCATGCCTACTTTTCTGCACCATGCGTGCTAATCGCGCAACGCCCATCCACGTTTAGCGCGCAAGGCCCATGCACGTTGATCGCGCATGGGCCATGTCCTACTCTCGTCCATGGGCCATGCAACGTTTTGGCCGCGAGTACAACCAAAACCCATGGACGACTTTTAAACATGGCACATGGCATGGCAAGCGTAAAATACCCATGCCTACTTTTCATTAAAACGCGTGGTAATCGCGCATGGGCCATGCCCGACATTCGTCGATGGGCCATGCAACGTTTTGGCCGCGAGTACAATCAATTTTCTGGATGACTTTTAAACATGGCACTTGCATGGTTAGCGTGGTACTGCCCATGGAGCTTGCCATGCGTGGCGCAAATGTACGATAATACCCCTGACACCCTTGTCATGTATGGAGCAAATGTACTGAGGTAAAAAAAGACTCTTATTGATTCTCCTCAGAGAAGAGAGACCAGAGTACTGAAAATTTTTCTAAGTATCAAGACCAACAAAATCAAGTGTAGAAGGTGCACATACGTGCTAACTTGGTTTCAAACTTACAGAGATTGCAGTATGAGTTCTATGCTTTATATTGTAACAGAAAAATATTAACCCGAAAATTACGCACCGTGTGTATACAAGCTTAGCTAACAATAATAATTAATGGAGGCAACAAATACATTATTGTAATTATTTAGTGAATATTTTTCTCTAATGCAATAGAGATAGCGCCACTATCGATCGATAAGCTGTGGCGCGTCGTGTATGTGCCACGTGATTGCCATGCTCTATAAGCCAGGCTGTGGCACATCGTGTATGCGCCAGATGGTTGCCATGCACCACTAAACAGACTGGGGCGCGTCGTATAAGTGCCATGCGATTGCCATGCACCACTAGCCAGACTCAGGAGCGTCGTGTATGTGCCATGTGATTGCCATGCTCTCTACTAGCCGGGCTGTGGCGCGTCCCTGTATGTGCCAAGTGGTTGCCATGGGTCTACTAGCCGGGCTGTGGCGTGTCGTGTATGTGCCATGTGATTGCCATGCTCTACTAGCCGGGCTGTGGCGCGTCGTGTATGTGCCATGTGATTTCCATGATCTACTAGCCGGGCTGTGGCACTTCGTTATGTGCCAGGTGGTTGCCATGGCCACTGTCCCTGCCGTGTGGTGCATCATGCATGGGCCATGTGTCAACCTTTTACCTAAATCCATTCCGTGGCAACTCGTTAATGGGCCTAGCAATAACCATGCCCAACTAGTCATGATCGTGCATGGTTCTTGTATGGCCCTTGCAATTTTGCCATGGCATGGCGCGACGGTCATGGGCCATGGATAAACTAAACTTCCGTGTGCTACTAGGGTACATACAAGCTGATGTTTGTGAGGTGGACTTTTTCTCTTGAATCGCCTTGTACGATTAGCAGAGCATGCTCTGGGCCTATTCTACCCCGTTTTTTTTTTTTGGTTTATTTGGTTAAGGACGCGTCAACCGTTAGGTCATTCATAATGCACCACTCTAACCTAGGGGCGGGGGGGGGGTGGAGGAGGAGCTCATGCTGGTCAGAACAAGCCACGGGTAAGGGGAGGAAGGGGGGTTTCTCACGTCGCGGTCGTCATCGTCTTTGTCGTCGTTCGTTGTGTCATTGTCATCGTCGCCGGGGGGTTGTCAAGGGAAGGGGGCAAGGTCCCCGACGACTGCCAGAGCTCGCCTCTAGTTTCGGGGAGTAGGATACTCCGCTCTTTCTAGCTGATGTTTGAGAGGTGGACTTTTTCTCTTGAATCGCCTTTTACGATTAGCAGAGCCATGCTCTGGGCCTATTCTTCCCCGGGCCCAGACGGGGTTGATGTGAGTAGCCATGCCAAACGTCCATATTGTAAGCAAATCTGATAAATCAGGGTTTCACCAAAGGGCCTTACCACCAGAACTAGAACGTGGGGCATAGCTTGATCCTACGCTTCCCCTGACTGAGAGATCGCTGATCAAGACCGTACTGTGTTTTGAGGAAATCCGGTTGGACGATGAACATGGTTTTACACAGTTAAAATACGTGTTTCAACATTAGGAGACTGCCTTGTTTATTAAACTCATAGATAACAGAAACCTGGATAAGACTGTGGTCTGACTAGCGAGGTCTCGAACCCCGGACTCCCAAGTTAATGAACAACAAATAACTGCCAACCAATCATTCATGTTGCCTGCTCACCAGGTTTCCCCCAAGCTTGTTACTGACAACCGTCCGGTCCTGTTCGGTTCTTCTTGTGTCTCTTCTAAACTTCTGGCCCGATGTCCAAAGTATAGGTCTCAATCTTCAGGTACTGCGCTACCCCCGCCAGGCGGGAGCGCTCGGTAGTTCTTCTGTCTTCAGGCTCTGCTCACCTTCTTCTTGTACATCTCGAATAGAACTCTCGTCCAAACCACACTTGGTTACCAGCTAATAGTTTGTTGTAAAACAGTCAGCGTTCCTCTTAGTCAAACATAATCTAAACCATAACAACTTGTTCTACTTAGTGATACCATGTTTGATGTGCTCAGCGCGTACCTTCCGATGTAATCACAACACCAATGTTTATAATAATTACCCAACATTTTGGCCTATAATTATATCCCACACATAACAAAAACTTGTAAAAATACAGACAAACCTTACACAATCAAAAGAAATTACATTAAAAAAAGGGCCAAGCTCATCTTACCTTCCACACCTGGTCCCTAAAATAGATCTTGAATTTGTTATTCATCACTATAAGAATATTTTTTAGAAGGAGCAATTATAATTTTCCCACGGGTAGGATTTATTTCAAACCCAATCATCTAGGTGCCCATAGGGCGCCGCTGACAAGTACCGGTGTGCTTGTAGGCCGACAAATGAGGGTATAATATACCTAAAAATTAGACTTAGATCGTCATGGGAAGGGGGAGGTGATTCCACCGACGACCGCTAGAGCTCGCCTCAAGTTTCGGGGATTAAGCTTCCCTTCATATAAGTTAGCTGAAGTTTGCGAGATGGGCCAAAATCTCTTGTATCTCCTCTAACGATTAGAAGAGCCATGCTCTGGGCCAATCCTACACCTATCCGAGAACTTGAAAGGCTCACCCGGCACCTACAACAAATGAGAGATTGTTAAAAGAGTTCCAACGACGACGTGAGTTACTAGGGCGCTTCAACCGGTTAAGTCATATTGCGCCGCCTGTGATATTGTTAGTTTATAAATTGAGTTTGTTCTGGGTTTGATTAGCATACTGTTTTCTAAGTTTGAATCAAAAAAGTAATTCATATCGATGATAGAGACAAAAGAGAAAAAATAATTATTTGATAGGAAAAAAAATGTTTGATGTGAATAAAATATGGTAAAATACATTTCTTTGAACGAGAAATTTAGTAAGTTCATCGCCGTTATCATAGGATAGAAGTAGGCCTACTTCACTGGGTGACGTCATATTATATGCGCAAGGGATTATTAAGGACATTCTGTTAATATTTATCACGATCAAGAGTCATACACATGTGTCACTATATGGGAACATACGCTCACTCTTGTTACAGGGTTATCTAGAAACAGCATATAAGTCGTAAGTCATGTTCGGTTTATATCGTAGTCGTGACACTCACAAGCGGACGCAGCTGCGAGCGAAACAGAAGAGGGAAGCAATAGGGCAGGCCACGTTAAGGTGTAGGTTGAGTTTGTTTGGACGGCGCGTCATAAACTGTTAGGTCATTAATGCGCCACTCTGCCTAGGATATGGGTGGAAGGGGCCATTCTGGTCACCAGACAGCCACCGGCAAAGGAATGGGAGAGAGCTTGGCTAGCTGGTATGACGACGATCGCGAGAAACAGGGCGCTAGGACGGTTGGATCATATTGCGCCGTCTCTGAGATATTGTAAGTTATGTAATAAAGTTTATGATTGTCGGGGATTATTGTATTGTGACACCGCACGTACAAGATGGGATACATTCTGGCCATCTTAAAAGTACCTTGTGTAGAAAATAGTATTGTTGTTGTTGGGATGGTTGAGTTTTTAAGAGAGGAGTTGGTATTTGGTCTGGGAATAGAATAGTATAGTTTGCTTTGTTTGGCTTCCAGTCCCATGGTTTCTACTAGGGTTTTTTATTATCTTCCCCTCGTCGGCTGTGCTGCATTCCACTCAACTTGTTTTCTGGAATAGTCGTCCCATGCACCCGATCTCACTCTTCTTAATAAGAAGAGAATAGATGATTAATCCGAACCGTGGGGGGATGCATATTATAACTAGTATATGACTGGCGAGTCCGTGATAACTGGCGGCCAACAAGATGAGCACGAACCCAGCCTGGACGCGTAAGTTAGACCTAGGCCTAGACTAGATACGAGTTGTGATAGGAAAACAGGTCAGGACTGCAGTGACTAGGCCATAGATTAGGCCCTACCGCACGTGCGACGAGCTCGACCCGGCCCCACGATAGGTAAGAATGTAGAACCAGGACTAGATCATTGTGAGACAGTTGCAAATGAGAGAAAAATGTTCATTCGGTGGAAACCCAATCCATTCCCACCCAAATGATGACAACAAGATACGCATCTTCAGGCTTGCTAAAATGCAAGAGAGAAATTGACAAATTAGAGGGTAGGCTCGCAAACTCGCAAGTCGAGCCTCATTAGCCATGAGAGACACACCAGAACCAAGTAGGCCTACAGACATGTAGTAGCCTAGGTCCACTAGAGATAGTATCCGCATTAACGATCATTCTTGCATGGTCAATTCCACATTTAGTGGGCCTGGATTGAGGTACCAGAGGATTTCACCTGCGGACTTGTGTGAAGGACATTTTCTCACATGCAGATATTTGGGACACGTAGCTGGGTGGCGATCGCTATAGTCCATCTCCGAGGAGCTGCTACAACGTTGTGGCAAGCGTCGCCAATATTCTAGGCCGACATTGGGGAAATATACAGATCCAGCAAGAATGATACGTTTCACGACCCTGTCGCTTAGGAATCCCTGTACACAGCTTTACCTGGAGAGAAACAGAGAAAGGAATACAAATAGAACGTTATTTCAAAAAAAGGTACTGCTGCATCAAAGCTATGTACAAGGACCATCCGGCTTCCGGCCTCAATAAGGACAACTATTGAGCTAATTGATAATCACATACGCCCATTCTACGAGACCTCTCTCAATCAATGTCGACGAGCTCACGACTCGAGCTATTCAAAATAGACGCGTGATCTCGAATCTGAGGGACAGTCCCCGAAGGATCACCGTACCCAGAGATAGCAGACCATCACAAAATGCACCTTATGCAGTGGACGTACTACCTGCAGCCGACATCGACAACGCACTGGAGACAACGAGCAAAGTCTCAAACAAATCCAACAGGGACGTTGAATGTTACAATTCGCCAAGGATTGGGTCCCTCTCTCCGATTGCGATCAACTCCACCATCCGCCCACTCAGAAATAAGAGCGCTCGTCAGGGAAACGGAATGGGGGGAGCGCCCTTTGAGACCCCTCCCCCACCAGTGGATTAAAACAAACAAGTGATATATGTGAACTGGCGACAGATTATACAAGGGACGAAACTACACATGAGCAGTGTACGAAGAAAAAACTGCGAAAAAGATAATGAAGTAACAGAAGAGGCTACGGACAACGAGATTAGAACCTTAGACCTCAGTCACGAACACAGGATTGCCAGGATAGATCGGCAAATGTGAGAGAAACAACTGCTCCCCAAGAACTAAGAAAGCTAGAAGAAACACATGTGGAGAAAAATCGTGGGAGAAAGCAGGCAGAGATGCGATAGATCTTGCACTCAAAAGCTCACATGAAGACAAGAGAGAACAAGTAGAGGAGAGAAACAGCAGTGAATCGAGTTGGAAACAACATCCTGAGAAGAGAAAAGAAAAAGGACTGGTGATGACACAGATGCGGACGAAGAGTTATGAGAAATCAAGAAAGTTCAGCACCATAAAAACGACTACATCTGACGCCAGTGAGCAGGGTCAAAGAGTGACTTGGACTTGATGACCTATCTAGAAGTTAGAAGGAGAAGTTGGCATCTTCCTTCGGACATTCGAGTGTAACTGATCTTAGTTTACCGATAGGTAACAATATCAACGGAAAGAGAATGTGGAGAAAACTAGAAAGGTCTATGAAGAGTCGAGGAAAAGAAAGGCAATAAAATTGTAGTTCCCATCACTCAATGCAAATAGAAAAACACACACGGTGTTCAAAAAATCCGAAATAATCAAACGTGTCTAGTTGAACCCCTCAATGAAAACAAAAAAAGATGACAGCAATGGTTCAGACCATGGCACCCACAGAAAATTGAGCCAGACCCAAAGAAAAAAGTTCAGACGATTAATTGGAAAGACCAGAACCTGGTAGAGGAAACACAACAAGGAGAGTGGCAGTCTCGAGGCTCGACTTACGGTTGTCAAAACGAGTAAGGGTTCAAACTACAACTGCTAAAACCTCCGAGCAAACATGCGTTTTTTAATTCGCAGTGCAAAATTTTTTATTGGATATTGCATAACGGTCTCAACAAACATTGACAGAACAAGAAGAAAATAAGAGGGGAAAAAGAAAAAGAAATGCAAAACACGAAAAATATTAACAGAGAAAATCCAAACAGGACGATGCAGATGACCATAGCCAACAACAAAATTGTGACGTGGTTGATGGTACAAAGGAGAGAAAAAAGTTTTAGTAGTATCTCGATCACTAAAAACTTGAGTCTTTATGAGGTCGGGACCATCGCCACAAGACGGGCAGCTGACCCACAGAGAAGAGGAGGACTTCATGCTTCAAAATACTTAGAATAAATATTTTTTTTAAGTCTCAGTAATCTATTCAATCACAAGAAACTTAAGTCTGTAGGGGGGGATGACACCGCCTGTACAATGTGGATTACATTCGGCCATCAAAGTACCTTGTTAGAAAGAAAATAGTATTGTTGTGGTTGGGATGGTTGATTTTTTAAGAGAGGCAGTGTGCAATACTGTTTGGTTGTGAGAGTAGAAATAGTTATTAGTTTGTCTTAATAAAGAACTAGAATAGATGATGTCACGAACGTGGGTGCATATATAACTAGTTATACTCGCGATGTCCGTGATAATTGTCCAAGTTCATAAAAATAAAGTCAAATAAAAATTCATAAACCGCTAATAACAAATTAAAAATTTATGTGAAATCAAATTTGTTGTGATTAGTTTGTTACATTAAACTTACTTTGAATGAGAAGTTTAAGTATGTCGCCGTTATTATATGCATAGAGTGAGAAGTTCTTCTATGTGATTGTGAGATCCAAATTTCTTGCGTAATGCATCATATTTGGTAAAAAGAGTGCTAAATTTATGTTGACTACGGTTAAAGGTACATCACATGTGTCACATTATGGGAATAACCTTTTCCACTAGTTCAAGAGCATACTAGAGTCAGACGTGAGTGGGCTACGAGTAGCAACCTCATGCCAAAACAAAAGTTAAAATAATACGTTGTTTGTTAAAAATAAATTGTACATAACTAATAGACCTGGGAGTGTCTGTGAGTGGTGTCAAAGATATGTCACTTTTAGCAAGGAAACTGGAAACCTGAAAACCAGCCGAGCTCAAAGTATTATGTCGAAAACAACATATTCGCCAGTAGCAGCATGCACACGCAACGTCGGCTTTGATAACTTTCCACGGCGACCTGAGAATCTAGGGCGCTCAACCGGGGTTAGCTGTCATATTGTGCTGCGAATGATGTGTCAGTACTTCCTGAAACTAATGAGTTGATGTTGGATTGTTCTTATTGTTTTATTATTATGCTATATTATTTTCAATAATAGGCTTACTAGTAGCATGGCAGAAACGGGCAGTTGGCCCAAGCACAAGGTGTCTGCAGCCTCTACACAACAACTGTTGATAATAACAAGAAATTAAAAACATAGATCATAGAAAACATAAAAGAGAAAAACAAAGAAGAGACAAATTAACAAAACAACAATTCAAGCAACAATTCAATGAAATTCATGAATAAAAAATAAAAAACACAATCATAATGTATAAGACTTAATAGCTGTCTTGAAAGCAGGCATGGCAAGACCTTGTTTTCTTCAAGATAGGGAGTAGTTCCAAATTTTTGCATTTCGGACAGTGTAGATTGAGATCCCACAATGTAGCGCGTGGTTGGCTATGATGAATTGAACTTAGTTAGGCAAAACCAGTGCTTGGGGCCATACTTCTACCACGTTACACTTAATTCATTTGTCCGATCAGGACGCGTCAACCGTTAGGACATAATGCAACACTTATCCTAGGGCATATGGGAGGAGGGTCATGCTGGTCAGAACCAGGCCACGGAGTAATGGAGGAAAGGGTGTTTGAAACGTCGCGTCGTTAATCTGGAATGGGTCTGGGCGGAGGTCGTCATGGGTTCGGAGGAGTAGGGGGGACCCCGACGACTGCATGCAAGAGCTCGCCTCTAGTTTCAGGGATAATAATCTAATGTAAACGGTATTTGCATTTGCGAAATGGACTTTATCTCTGTCCCAGGCAGATATGATTAACCGAGCCATGCTTTTGCGAATTCTTCACCTGGGGAATGGTAAACATGCAATGATGATGGACAGACCAGTCGAGTTCGATGAGGGAGAGTGAGCTTGAAAAGAACAGTACTCAACGCCAAAGGATAGCACAAAAATAGGTAATACGCGTTGACATCCATGGAGCTCAAGGAGAAAAGACTAAACACTTTTAAATATAGAGTCTGACTTGCTGAATTTTGCGCGATGAAAAAAACCAACAACCAGCGAGACAATTAACCAATAACCAAGTCCAAGATTCTTCTTATCGAAAAACAGCTTACCCTACAAATACAGCCCCACCCCAGCCCAAACTACTCGACGAGAATATCTTCGGTCTTATCAACACAAAACTGTGATAATCTTCTTTCCGATATTACAAAATGATATGTTAACTTTCGTCCAGAGAAATCAAACACGACTTTGTTGGGTGAACTCCAAATCAAGACAGACAAAAACTGGCGTCGTTCAACAATGCCTTATCCACAGCCTCTTAAACTATAAAACAAGTATTTACCTACGCGGCGCGGCGAAATAATACGAATTTGTGTGGGTGGAGGCGATCACCGTCCTTAGAAAATAGATCGCCAATAGTTTTATGTATTATTAAGTAAATTTTTACAACTTTTTAATATAGTCACTACAGTAAGTCATTTGGGACAACTTATTCTAAAATGTCTGTGTGTTTATTAAAGTGTATTGTCTAGTCTCTCATTACTGTGTATTTTCCACCACAATCCGGCTCCCCTGTGGCCTGGTCTTGGGTCGGAGCAAAGAGCTCAGATAAAAGAACCTACCGTGCCTAACATTTATATTTGTATCTACGGTGTTTGTATTAAACAGAGTCAGGTTAAAGAAGTTCAACCTGGGGTGGGAAAACAAAAAAAAAAAAAAACATTCGTTATCGACTCTGTTACTAAGGCCCGCATCGTGAACAGTAACTACAATACGAGTTGGTGTATGAGAGTGTGCTTTATAAGTATACCAGCTCTCTTTCCTTGCTTTTACTTTGGTTTCTTTAGCCATTACTATTTAGAGCAATAGTAGCCAAACTGTGTAAAATCCGTATACATAAAATATGATTGTATCATATTTAACATAAATGAATTAAAGGATATTTTGGTTATGTTGGATTAAGACAGCGTACAACGGTAGGTCATATTTGCACTCTAGCTAGGATAGTGGAGGAGGTGGCCCATTTATCGGCCAGAACAGCTGCACGGGTAGTAGAGGAGGAAAGAAGGAGGGTGGGGGGTTATTCCCACGTCGCGTTCGTAATCGTCGTAGTCATCGTCACATTGCCACCGTCGTTGTGTGATTGTCATCGTCGTTGGGGCGGAGACGTCAGGTGAAAGTGGGAAGGTTGCCACGCACACGATTGAGCAAGCTAGCGCCTCTAGTTCGGGGGAGTAATATACTCGCTATTAGCTGCTGTTTGCGAGGTGAGTTTTTTCTCTCTTGAACAGTTGTATCATTTAAATAAGAAAAACTTACTAACCCACAAACAACCTCCTGGAATCTGAGTTATTTGATGGTTAGGTCTAATTATTCCAAAATCGTTTTTTATTAAAAAACTCAGTTCCCATGGTATCTAATGTAATGCTTATGTTTAGGTTAATTTTCAATACTAAAATATTTAATCATGTCTGCCTAAGACTAGCTAGTAATAACCGACTGGCTTTGTTATTTATTTATTAAACATCCATCAGATTAAGTTAAAACACTTATCACCCAAAGAGGATAACTTAATTATTCAGATTCCAGTCATTCAGTCACAATCAAGAACTACGCTGACTCTTAATCGACGACGCCGCATAGGTTATTTTGCGCCAGCAGTGATATGTAATAAGTTTCCAGTTTCTAAGATACGCTTATATAATGAAATAACATAAAAGACACAAAATTATTATGGGATGAAACGAAAATATATATACGTGGGAATGATTACGAAGCTGTTGATGAATTAATTTGATTAAACAAATACAACTTCGATTAGATTGGCACATTTGGGATTAAGGACGCTTCAACCGTTATGTCAAATGCCACCACTCTAGCCTAAGGGGGGGGAGGCGGGGCCCAAATGCTGGTCAGAAAACCAGCCACGGGTGTAGGTGAGGAAAGGGGGTTTCGTACAGTAGCAGCACGTCATAGTCTTTGGCATCGTCGCCGGTGTGGTCTGTAAGGGAAGGGGACAAGGTCTCCGAGACGACGATTGCCAGAGTTCGCCTCTAGTTTCGGGGCAGTAAGATACTCATGGCTCTTCCTAGCTGATGTTTGCGAGGTGGACTTTTTCTTTGAATCGCCTTTTACGAATTAGCAGAGCATGCTCTGGGCCAATCAGACATTTGTATGTGTTGTGGTCGCGCGAAGTTCGCGTTATAATTCAGACGTTCGCGCCCACTATGCGCCCATGCCAGCAAGACGTAGTGGTCAGAACCAGCACGGGTAGGGGGGGGGGTCCACGTCCCGTGATCCGCAATCGCTTCGGCATTGTTAGTAGTCATATTATATCCCAATGCGCATATTTTATTAGTCCGTCAGTCTGTGTTGGCGCCAAGACTCCCCATGAAAACCTCAACATTTGACATCAGAATGACTCCGGTTCTTTGTTCACGATTATCGGACTAGAACAAACCAAAGAGTGACATAGGAACATTCAGCACGATGACTTTTACGAGAACATGAGAAACTGGGGCGCTCAACCGGTTAGTGTGTCCATTTTGCGCAGATACTGGGATATTAAAAGTTAAGAAATGAGTTATATGGTTTGTTTAATGATTATAACATATAAAATAAAAGGAAAAACAACGATAGCAAACGCCTGGAAAAGTAGTTCAATGATTTCCGTGTGAAGGTAAAAAATAGAGTTTTTGTACATGTAGGCCTATGCACTTTGAATTGTAACTATTCGTAAAGAAGGGTGGGAAATGTGTTGTGATATTTGTGAGTAATTTAGTTTTTAGCATTCGGTAAGTTAAAAATTTGTTCGTGTGGATTTTTTTTTTTTGTGATAAGAGGTGACAGTCCAATCTCAAAGATTTCAACTTCTTTGGTCGAAGATAGAGGACCACCCGTATTATCATGTATTCAGAGTAATCCGGTCAAAATAAGAATTTTTGGAGGAAAAATTGCGATGTCGCTGAATTTGGGCAAGAAAACCTTTATTATATAATAACTTATTACATACTCGATACTCCCCTACATCGGACTAGATGCTTCAGGCCGCGCCACACACAGCAGAAACTGCAGCCAAAAAGTATTGGGTATCTGACATATCTCCAAATGGTGGTGATAAACAAAAATGTGTCTCAATGGGCAAAAAGTATTCCCCATTCAATTTCTGTAAAAAATGTTTATTTTATAGTTTTGGTAGGGAAAAGGTTAGTAACAAATCGTGGTTTTTATGTTGACCTTAGCGGGAGTACCAGATCATTCCTAATTTTTTCGCGCCCAGCATCAAAACAAATGCCCGGTTAAATCCGTAAGAAATCGATTTAAATCAAAAATAAACTTTTGTACCGGGTTCATGAAAGTTTCCATTAGTAAAAAAAAAAATCAGGACTGCGTAACGGATTTTGCATTAACCGGAATTGGGATTTTCCATTTTTAGTATTTTCCCAAAAATCCATATTTGACGTTCACAAAAATAGCATTGTAGTGAAAAATTATTTTATGCACGTGAAATGACTTAATAATGATCCGATAACAACCAAAATTAAATCCAATACGGCTGTTAATTCTTAATACTCACAATATGAATACTGTTTTCGTGCGATTTTTACACTCTTTTTGTTACATCATTCACTTGATGTTGTGGATTATCCCCTCTAAATATCCTAGTTGGCTGGGTCACATTCCTATACCATCGCCCGAGAATATTTGAAATTGACATCAGTTTCTCGCAAGATGTTTGCACCAAAACTTGGACCCAATGACAGTGTTATCTTGTGCAGAGATTTAATAGTCCTGAGTAAGTTTGGTAAATGTACGAGGGGGAGGGAGTGGTTGCTACAGGTTGGCGCACCTCAGTCACTAACGTAGCATTATTTTTGGAAATGGTAGCTGATCAAAATTTTCTCTAAAAACTTACAACTCCATCACGAAAGCCCATAGACTGATGCTCATATTAAAGATAACCAGATATAGAGTAACACGAGATATAGATATGATATAGATCAAATATAAAGCAATAGAAATAAGCGATGTCGCCGTGAGCAACTGGGCGCTTTCACCCAGGTTAGGTCATATGCGACCGCATGTGATGATTTGTCTTTGTCTATTGTTTAATTAAATATAGAATTGGTTGTTCAGGTAGAGTTTGTGTTAAACACATTCGTGATACATTAATTATAATACATTTATTTAGAATGTATTAATTGTTCATGGGAAACACCACACAGTGCCTGACTCTGTTACTTAAAAGCATGAAGTTTTAATAACATGTATATAATAACTTCATGCCGGTATATACATGTAGTGCGTGGAATAGAAACGAACATGGAGAATAATTCCGACTGCCTTCATTATGCAATCTTTTTAACAGAGATTTTAGTTTAGTTTTAAAGTCTATGAGAGTATCATTTTACATTTTGTAGTGTGTGGACAACTCTTCATATCGGATAATGTTTTATCTCTATTGGGTGCTGTGTGACTTTGTCTAAAACCAACATATTTGCTTAGAAGAGAAGGTTTTAACTTCTCCAATATAACAAACAAACACATTCGGTAAAGCACGTGGCCTTAACGAGTGCAATTTGCTCTCTAACTACAGACATGAGAAAACTAGGCGCTTCACACTGCGTTAGGTTATATACGCCGCTGTGAGATGTATAAAGATAAGTATATATTATTATGTTTTGTGATTGATTTCACATGTGTTTCAAAAGTTGGTAAATCAGAAAAGTGATATGCAATGATAGTGACAGCTAAAGAAAACTTATTTCATTTAAAGAAAATCTTAATGTTTGGATGGCCCATTGGGAACAACCATTATATTGTTTAGAATTTTGATGATTAAGGACGCGCAATCAGTTAGGTCATATTTGCACCACTCGACCTAGGGTTATAAATGGAAGGAGAGGGCCCCATGCTGGTCAGAACCAGCCACGGGTAGAGGAAGGAAATAGAGGACGTCATTACTACGCAGTCGTCTCGTCTTTGTCACTAATTGTGTTGTCATAGTCATTTTGTCGTCGGAGAGGTCGTTAAGGAAAAAGCAAGAGGTCCCTGTCGAAGACTGCCAGAGCTCACCTTAAGTTTCGTGGATTATTTACTCTCATATACTAGCTGATGTTTGCGAGATGGACTTATTCTCTTGAATCGCCTTGATACGATTAGAGAGAGCCATACCCTTGGCCAAATTCGACCCGGGGACAAACAGGTCTTAATTGCATGTCACCGTGCGAAAATGAGCCACCATCTATAAAACGCTAGCTGGTATATCAATACAATTCTCCAGCTATTCTTAATAATAATTAATATACATATATCTTTCCTTCCCAAAAGTCGCTCTAGGGCCCGGACGGTCACGGGTCAAGGGCTAGAACCTACCACTAACCACACGAGCTCTTAAACAAATTTGGGCTGCTAAGGTCTACCCCAGTGCGCGACAATAACCAACAAATGGCATAATGCTATTCACAGCCGTCGATGTCGAAACCCTCCCACACCCCCCCCACGCTAGTTTCCCGGACTGAAAATGCATTAATAGAAATAGTAAATGCTGGCAATTAACTTCTTGACTCGAGAAGAGAGTGAAGAGCTATACTAAAAAACTGGAAACTTTTCACACACACGGTAATTAAACAATTAAAGATACGGAATTGCAAGAAAATATAACACGAAAATGGCCATGTTCGCTTTCAACACCCAATCGATATTTAGAACGAAATGAAAAGGAGTTAAAGTCGAAACAAGAATGATGTTGTTTTAACCATCGACTTTTCTCGCCAGTCGAATAGACGGGCTGTTTAAAATGCGACGCCGACTTTCTGGCCATCGGAAACGACGGGCAGGAACAGCAAAGCGGAAACAACAGCGCGCCTACATCTATCCGGTCGTGAATGAGAATGGTTCGTCCACAGATCACCAGAGATCGCGTCAAATGTTACTCTATCGCACTCGCTGCATCCAACGATGTGTTTCAGCGGAGAACGAAGAAAGAAGGTGTCTCACCACCGCTAGAAGAAACAGAAACAACAACACAACGATGTGTTTGGCTCGCACTCGGTCAAGTTTTTAGCCGCTCTAGCTTGAAAGGACAAGATATGTTGCTTCGTAGGTGGGGATTACTACCTCCCCAAATACGGACCACAGATCCACCAACCCTATGGCGGCGACAGACGCGCTATGGCGGGTACAGTTAGTGCCATATTTTGAAGATATGACGAAGATGAGAGGTGTTGATATTTGACACCCAAGAAAAATTCGGATGGAAAGATCAATACAATCACATAGGACAGTTATTAGGCTACACCCCGTTTCAAGTTTATTTATATACAAGTAAATCGGGTTATTTTTGTGGAGCAGTGAATTTATTTGCGAGGTGATGCATCCGCACCCCATTCGTAAAAAAAATGATGTGAGGGCCAGATAGCGGATTTGCTAATCGTTAGCCGATGGGTTAATAACTTCCAGGTAAGATAAAATAAAATTTCAAATAGTTCTAATATTATATGTAAAGTTGCTTGTGTTTATAATAATGCGCAGTTATTAAATAACAATCGCTTCAAGACACAATCTCAATGTTGTTAGAGAGTCATATTGTATAACGGGACATAGCTACAACAGCGCCGTACCAAGAACGACGACGTGAGAACTAGGGCGCTTCAACGGTTGGGTTAGTTGCGCTGGCCTGCGATATTGTGACTGCCTGATGTGGTTTGGATGTGGAATATTTTATTGTTTCCAAGTTATATAGAAACGATATAATGATAATAATAGGTGAAAAAGGGAAAAAAATATTTGAAGTGAAAATCACTGTGTTAAATAAATTACCTTAAATGAGAAATTTAGAGGTTTCGCCGTTATCATCTGATCGACGTCTTCACTATAATACGGAGAGACACAAAATTTGCGGAGCAAAATCATTATTCTTCAGAACATTCTGCTAGCCATATGATGTACGGTTTAGAGGCTACAATGCACAAATTATGTCACATCTGAGAACAACCTTCTCTCTGGTCGGTTAAGAGACATCCGTGAAGTCAGACGTGTGTCGCCTGCAATACAACATCTCAACATTAAGCGGTTAAATAATAACGTTCATAGTTTATAACTAATAGACGTGGGTGTTGTGGTGGCTACAAATTAATGTTACTACTTTACAAGGAAACCTAGAAACCCGGAAACCCGACCAACATGCGAGAGTATCTAGCATTATCGCCAGGGAGTGGCCTCACTAGCCAGGAGGGGAAGACTTTTACCCCCCCCCCTGACAACACTAAATCCTGAACAAAGCGGGAAATTTGCACACATGTCAGTTGATCAGGTCTGCAAAGACAATAGTTGAAAAAGTCCCCTAAGCTCCGTCGCAGTGCGTCTTGAGAAATTACACACATAGTGGACACATAGAAGGGTCGTTGAAGTGCCAAAATAGTTTGATTTATCAAGGTTTGTCACACACATTTTTACACTCAATATGTACAAATTATTTAATATTTGATTACAGTCAGTATAGATGTTTAAAAGGAGCATAGAGTAGCGAAATAAAGATTGACCATGCGTGGCAAAAAGGGCAGTATGAAGGCCAAAAAAAAGTCATGATATTTCAATTTCAATACATATGACAGTAATGTGAGCAAATTGTTAGTATTGCATACGACGAAACTAAAATTGTTCCCTTTTCTTCGACCAGTGGCACTTGACACATCGGTGCAAAAGGGCGTAAGTGACAAAAGATTATGTTACTTTTCGAGCTTAACAAACTTATTGACATTAGGCAATTATGAAGATTCATACGAGATTAAAGTAACCATCTTCCCGAGCTTCTGTTGCTGGCGTCTTGATAAAATGTACAGCACAAAAAGGGTGTAAATGCGCATCATAATTCTATATTTATAGTAAAAAAAGGGCACTTTTGACATTAAACTGACGTTTATCTGTAAATATGAATACCAAAACAATGGACACTCATGAAAATCCATGCATGCTGAACTGACTTGCTCATGGCTAGCTGGTATGTAAAGAACCATTACCCCAAAATTGTTGTAAGTAGCAGATCATGCGACATACCAGAACTATAAAGATAATATTCCCCAGCATTACTCAAAGCGTTTGCATAGGACGGATTGAGTGAAAAGAGTGAATTCGAGCACGAGTACGTAGGGACAACCTATCTTGGGTTGACTATAGTATCACATCACGATAATAGAGCATGAGCAAGAAAGAAGAAACAATATTTCAATACCGTATTTTTGAGATTTTTTTAAATGTCCGAGTGGGAATGAAACGAACTTACTAGTGGATTGAATTGGCAAGGTGTGCCCAGTCTTTGAACGCGACAAAGTTCTGATACATTCCATTTGCCATAAAGCTAGAGGGGATGGATGGATAGATCATATTAAATGGCTGGTGGACTGGCAGCAATCAGCATATCAAATCTAGAGCTCACAGTACGCAGTTGCAATGAAGCGCTCGTACTACTCAATGAAGGTGAAGAACGGAATGTACCACGACGCACAATCTATTGTGATAAACGGTTAGAAAAACATAAAGGCACTATATCTTAAAAACTTCTGCATATTTCATTACTAATTTATACTTCAACGGTGAGACAGCTTATAATTCCTACGCTTGGTACGAGACGGAGTCTCCTGTGTCCGTCAAACACAACTGAACACACTGAGCACGCATTTACTTCACACACACACAACATGAAACATGATTTAGTGAAGACATTCCTAGTATGGAAAACAGGACGAAGCGGCGGCACACTTCACCAAAGCAAAGTTTGACCACTATACACGGGAAAATATATGTGTCGGCATGGTAGTTTAATGGATATGGGAGACCCGCCACAACAATGTGAAAATAGTATGTGATTTGTGTCGTGTAGTTTACAAAAGACGGATTCGTGAACATGTGAAAGTGTTTTTGCCCAAAGCGTTCTTCATGGATTACCATGATCCAAATAATGCTATTAAAAGTGTTGAATGTGGTGGATAAACTTCAAATGTGGAGTGATGCGCAGTTGTATGCTTGTTTGTCGATGAAGAAAGGGACATCATCATTATCTTTACGCTTCACTATCGGTTCATAGTATTACTTTTTAGTACACCTAGGGTACTGGAACCAAATATGACCGTTAAGTGCCATGTTTGGATTTATCGTGAGGATGTGATGACTTCAGAAGATGAAGTCTTCAATATGTTGCGCTGAAGCTGTGCAAACGAACAAGCAGAATATTTTAAATCATCATGACTTGGGGAATTAATTATCGTTTTGTGACCTTACGCCATTTGCCACTAGGCTATATGTACATTCAAGAGTCACAGCTCATAAAGATCTAGAGTGATGCTGACACTACAGACAAGCCAAGAACCAAGGCAGTTGTCACAGTCCTGCTCGAATCCTTTCAAAATCCGTTTTATTATTTTAACATGAGATGAGTTTTCAAGCTTGAATATGTTGAAAACTTTCCAGCTCAAAAAACATACCAGAGCTTCGCCAAAAGCTAGTCTATGACATGCCGTTTGAGAATGGCTGGGTAATATTGTAGAATTTGGGTATGTGCCTAATCTGCTACTTCCAAACGATTTTGATTGCTTTACGATCTTCGCGATTTTCTTCTTACATACAAGCGGCCATAGCATAGTCTAGTCCGCATGCAGGGATTTTAGCATTAAGGACTTCATTGTATTGGTATTCCTATGTTTACAATAAACGTAGTTGAATGTCAAAAGCTATTTTTATATACTGAATTATGATGTCAGTTACGCCCTTGTGCCACCAGTTATCAAGACGCCAGCAACGAGATCGGGGAAGAGTTTACTTTTGTCTCGGACGAAAATAATAATTTGCATATATATGAATGTCAATAAGTGTAGTTGAAACGGAAAATAACATATCTTTGTACACTTAGCCCTTATATGCACCAGTGTGCAAGACCATTGAGTCGAAGAAAAGGGAAACAATTTCACGTTTTCAGTCGTAAGAATACATAATAATTTGCAGTTGCACATACGTATTGTCAAAATGTATTGAAATTATGAAAATATCATATGTTTGGCACTTACGCCCTTTTGCCCAGCATGGGTCGAAGCTTTGACTGATTTTAACTTACTTTCGTAGAAGATTAATTATTGTAGATATTAGTGCAAAGAAATGTTGAAATTGAAAAAAAAAAAACACAAATTTTTGGCACTTACGCCCTTTTGTCACTAGATTTCAAGACGCTACGCGGCGGAGCTTAGGGGACTCCTGTTCAACTATGTTTAGAATGAGCAACTGAAAAATGTGTGCAAATTTCAGCTTGTCCGGAATTTTGTCCGGGTACACCATACAAATTTTCTTCCACTACTGGGCTACACTTGAACGTAACAAGTATAGAAAACTACACGCACTGCGACGTGAGAACCAGGAGCTTCAACCGGTTAGGTGGATATTGACGCCGCCTGTGATTAGTGTTTAGTAAAATAAGGAGTTTGTTGTTTGTTATATTGTTTTCTAAGTTAATCAAGAAAAGAAGGTGTATGGGAGATGGAGATGTAGTAACAGGAAAAGAGAAATGTTATTGAAGGAAAGATAAAATGATTTTGATGTGTCAATTTTTTGGTTTTGCCTGCCACAAAAATTTTTTGCCATTGATGGTCCCGACACTTTTCAGGTGATGGACAAGCACTGACCCAGCAGTGGCAGAAGTTCCGGCGAGTAGCCATCACGTTTACATGACTTACGTATTGCCCGGGCCCTAGACAGGGCAATTCTATCTAGAGTTGTCTTTAAATATAATAGTATTGGGATTTTTTTGTTGTATTTGGCTATTACTACATACAAACTTATTTTTTTAATCATGGGCGCGTCAACGTTGGGTATAAACGCACCCACTCTAGTCTAGGAGATATGTGGAGGTGGGGCACATGCTGGTCAGAACCAGGCCACGAGAAGGGGGGGGGAAGGGGGGCTCTCACGTCGCATTCGTCAAGTCTTTGTCACGTTCGAAGGTGTCATTGACTCAGTCGTCGGAATGTACAGCGCCAAGGGAAAGGGGGTGTCACGACGACGAGTGCCAGAGCTTCAGCCTTATAGATTCGGGGAGGATAAATTTACTTCCCACTTACTAGCTAAATTCCGTTAAAGAGCTAAAGAGCCAGTGGCAAGATCTTGTTTTAATCGTGACAGGAATAGTTTGATCAAATTTTCAGCATCGTTAGTGGTTTGGGCAAATAGGTGGCTGATGATGGACGGGCCGGGTGAGGTCTTGAAACTCGAAGGTTCAACGATTCAAGACACCCGATTGTAATGGGAGGAGTCAAGGTGTCACACGAGCCTGGTCAAACACATTGTTTGAAGAACATAAGCACGTCCACTTGCTTCATGAGATGCTAACGGTGGTAAGGGACTTTACCACGGAACGCGTAGAATCACTTAGGCTCTTGTCACTCATATATGATCTGGAATATGAGAGAATTAAAATAATATTCTGATTTCCATTGTGCGTGTTTATATTTAATGTGATATTTGCAAAAACATTGTTAAGTATTCACAATGATTTCCTTCACCCATTGCGGTTTAATAAAAACTTTGTGCAGGAATATGGCATTGTAAAAATATAAAGTTATATGAATCGCTGGTTATGTTCGGTTTTATTATCTAGAGACATGAAATGACACAGCGCACAGATAGACGGACAGAAAATTGAATGCTTACTGAGAGATTGTACCCGAACCCAGTAAAGATACATAACCCACCCCCACACCCCGCTCAGGGCGGGAAGAGTCAGTGTGATGGGTAGGTATCCCGCATGCAACACGCGTGCCCCACACCACGCACTTCCCAGGCGAGGTCCCTCTCATCTACACGGGAAACAGAAGAATAACGGGGGATCCACAATCAATGATTTGCCCTTTGAAAGGGTAACGTGT
Organism: Sweltsa coloradensis; assembly: GCA_024449915.1. Lineage (NCBI taxonomy): Eukaryota > Metazoa > Arthropoda > Insecta > Plecoptera > Chloroperlidae > Sweltsa > Sweltsa coloradensis. The sequence goes on along the minus strand of JAMZAV010003703.1, from coordinate 1,795 downwards.
TGTCGGTCTCTCTTCGAGCTGGATTTGAATAAAAAGGAGAGCGTTTTCCCCCAAGTGAAGCCCCGGCCCACGGGGAGAGAACAACAAAACGACCACGTGAAAAAATGGGGCGCTTCAACCGGGAGATCTGTTGCGCCCCCTGTGTATTTAAAAATTTTTTGATAGATTTTATAGTGATTTTGATTGATGGTTTGTTTTGGTTTCTAAGTTATGAAAAAAAAAGTTTAATTTTGATTTCATTAGATTTGGATAAAGGGCGGTCCCCCGTAAGGACAATCCACCGTTCTAGCATGGGGGATGTGGGGGGGAAAATTTAAAATGCTGTCAGAACCATAGCCACGGATTAGGGGAGAAAGGCGGGGGTGGGGTGTCAATCGGCTACTATGAATTTTCGAGATGTTAGCCTTGTTTTCGTAAAAGTGTTTGGGTCAGCCCCTTTCAATGTGGCAGAACCTGGCCACGGTTTGGGGGAGGAAAGAGCGGGGGTGGAGGTTGCACATCGTGCTCATCATATAAATATTCGAGAGTTATCCCTTTGATTCAGCAAAGTGGTTGGGGTAGTCCCATAGATGAGTTAATACATCCATTTTGGGAAAGGCTGATGAGTTTGCAATTTTTGGGATTTTATTAATGGGAGAAGGGGGTTTTCAAGACGACGACGCAAGAGCTCGCCTCTAGTTCGGAAAGTGAATGTACCCTTAGGGATTTTTTTTTTTATTTAAGGTTGCATTTTTTTGCTTTGGACTGACCCCCCCCCCCCTTTCCCCCCCAAAAACAAATATAGTTCCATGCCCCCGATCGTATTTTTTGTTTAAACGTTTGTATTTTATAACGAGGTATGATTAGGAAAGATGTTAAGGCATTGCCCCCCAGGGGCCCCATACCCTTTTTTTAACCTTCAACCCAAATCCACCACTTTTTTTCTACTTTGCTAGTACCCCAAAGATTTTGAAAGATCCTTAATTATACATTTTGGGGGAATTAAAACACAAAGGGGCCAAAAATCCACAAATATTGGATTTTTTTGTTATTAATTCTGTACATTTGGGGAAATTTTTTAAAGCATGTCATACAAATTTTAACGTGTAAAAAGTATTTTTGAAAACCCAAGATAGTTCCTATTAATGTTTTGTTCTTGGTCGCAAGTAACAAAAAAAAACTCGGATTGGGCCCGGGGTCCCGGTGCCCGGTGCACACCTTGGACCCCGGGGGAGTAGATTTTAAGGGAGACTGAAACGGTTACGACGTGAGAAACTGGGCGCTTCAACCGGTTATGTCAAATTTCGCGCCTATGATATTTTAAGTGAAGAAAGAGTTTTTGGGGGTTTTAAGTAATTGGTTCGAAGTTTTTAAAAAAACGAAGTTATGGTAAAGCTGTAATAGCAATAGAAAAATTTTTCATTTAAAAGGCTATATAATACTAAAATAAATAAATTCTTATTAAAAGTCTACAAAAAAAAACACATTCCTTATTTCCCCCCTGTGGGACATAAAATTTAAAAACCAACCCACAACACTGTAGACGCCAACATTTACGAGCGAACAAATAAAGTAGAGAGATGGTTTTTTTGTAAACTCCGATCAAACAAGTGGGCACGTTCCCCCCCGGGAAAAAAACGCCAGAATCAACAAGGCTGATTTGAAAAAAACCCCCGAATTTTTTACTTGCCTTGTTGCAAAGGGCGGCCCTAAGTCAACGTTTATATATTCCGTTGGCTGTTAGCAAAAGTATTCGTCGGCCCCAAAATGCACCCCCCGTATATGAAAAATTTCCCCAAGGGAAAAAAAAAGGGTC
>JAMZAV010003702.1:0-64956 GCA_024449915.1 Sweltsa coloradensis | reverse complement strand
CACTTGTAACCCTACGCACGGCTGGCCACAACATACTAGTAACCTGCCCAGTGATGGTTGGCCGCTGCCGTGTCGCTGTTGTTTTGCCGCCACAGGCGTGAAGATGGCTGGCCATCACTTTGCCGGCTGCCGGTTGGCCAGCAGCGGATAAGTCATGGACCATAACTTGTAACCCTACGCACGGCTGGCCACAACATACTAGTAACCTGCCCAGTGATGGTTGGCCGCTGCCGTGTCGCTATTCGAGAAAACAAGGAACACTAGCGCAGCTAAGTGGTCAAACCGCGAACAGTTATTTCAGGGGTACTGATCGCGGAACATCATGCAAGAGGTAGGGGTTTCTCACATATATCCCGACCTAACACAAAGAATTAATGTTCAGTGCCACAGTGCTCATCAAAGAAATCATGTAATATACTTTCATTTATTTCCGAATGATACAAAATGAGGAATGAGTGGAAAAGGGTGCTATTAATTGCGAAACCAATTACTATACACATGTGTGTCTGCAGTCTGCACTTTCGTGGTCTCGAACAGCATTGTTCTGCTGAGTAATAGGCTTATACTACCGGCGAGTTATTTTTCTGGCAATTTTATATTATGCACATAACGATTAAGGTGGGGTAACTTTAAAACTTTTACAATTTTTGTGGTAAAATAAACTTTTTTATTGACCTACTTGGTGTGTCTAGCCGGTGTCCTGAGTCCTGACACTGTCAAACTAGGATTGTCCTCCATTTCGTTCAAATACGCCAATATCAAATCATTATGACAGTTCTAAATATTTGGCAACGTAGTCCTACTCGGTACTTACATCTATTTGTAATTTAGGCCTTCACTTGTTATAATAATTGGCCTGGGACGGACACTTTAATGGGCCTACGGCTGCGGCTACAAGTGTTAGTATTTAAATGTGAATTTAAATGGCTTTGTGCGGAGCTTTTACAGGCTGTGATTTTTTATTACTGAGTGTAAAATCAATCGTAAGGTAAGCCTTACGAATAATAATTATGCTGATGCACTATTCGTCGTACGGTCATCGACGATCGTCGATACCACTTGCACTTGCCACTGAACTATGTTGCACCATTGTGCATTGTGGCATAGTGGTAGCGCGTTTGAGTTCTATGCGACAGGTCGTCAGTTCAAATCTACGTTCGGTCGTTTTTTTTACTGTTCTATTTAGACATATGTTTTTCAGCAAATTATTTCATTACATTCGGCCTCGTCGCGGACACAATTCTACGTCAAAGATAATAAAAGTGTGGAAAGTGTTATGTGAAGTAAATCGCACTTCATGAACATAACACAAATTGCGTTTTGATTAAGTATTACGATGTGAAATAGTTTGTCAATGCAATTTTCGAAAGTGCAACTGACCGTAGGCCCTATAGGCATTCATAGAGGTGTGTTTGTTTTTTTCCCTAAATTCGTTTTGGAAATTGTAAAAAGTGATGTTATGTTTTTTATTGTATTTTCGCATTTCTCGCATTGCAATACAGTGATATAATAAATCGTATTACAAGGATGGTTATATACTCAATGATACGTGCATAAGTCACCACGGTTTTTATCTCGCATATACCACCTAGTGATTGCTCCTGCTGCCGTAAAAAAAGCGGAAACACAATATATCACTATTTAATCAGAAGAAATCATTTTTTTTAAATTGCAAGTAGGCCTATTGTTTTCGTTTTAGCTTGGTTTTATCGACAAGTTTTTTAGTGAAAAGTGACTAAGAAGTAAGAATAGAATTAACTGTGTTATTTTTAAAGGAAATAGGAGAATATGGTTATATTTAACCATTTGGCCGTGTTATTTTGGTTTTATTAAATAAAACCAAAACACACACCTCTACGCATTCATACAGCTGACCAACTGGCAACAGCCTGTCACATCACTGTAGGCCACATATTCATAGTTTTGCCATCATTTCCTGTGCAACCACAAAGATGATGTGGTTTGCATTAAAAACTACTTCTCCCTCAATAAAAGTTCGCGATCCTTCTCCAATCCATAATGGCTCGAATACTAACGAAGTGTATTTACTTCCATTTTAAGCGTAAAACCACTTTTAATATGCGTTCAAACACAATGTTTTCAACGCTTTTACATGTATTGCGCCTATGTTGTCTACTAGACTACCCCCGAACGAGCGGCCATATTGACGAACGCGCGCGCTATCTACATTCTCTTGTGAAAGTCGATTTGCTTATTGTATGTATAGGTGATTATTCCCTCAACACAGCAAGCTTCTTCCGTGGCGTAACGGTTAGAGGCTAGACTTACAGATAGAGAGTCGCCCTTCTGGACCGAGTTCGAGACACCTAACTTGAAACTTTATAATTACTTTCAAACAATTCATGTTGTGTATCACCCTACAGATATTCGACTGGTGTCAGAAATTAAGACGAAATACCTTGTGAGACCGTTATTATAACAATAATTATATTATTTTAATTTTTTGTTACATATTTAGATACCAGATCGCGCTGGTCCCAATGATTTCCAAGCAAACACGAATTGATGGGCCATAAGTGGCCCGCAAGCGGCTGGCCAGTTTCAGTTTCTGGCCATCCGCTTGCGGGCCGGCATCTTTGGCCATTTGCCGGTTAAGGGCCGAAGTGAGCCACAAGTGACGGCCGGCTGATGGCCGGTGGGACAAAATCAGAGCGAGCCGTAACTGGCCAAAGATGCCGGCCCGCAAGCGGCTGGCCAGTTCAGTTCTGGCCAGCCGCTTGAGGGCCACTTAGGGCCCATCAATTCGTGTTTGCTGGGAAGTAATTAAAAAGTATTAAAATTAGATTGTTTCAGTTAAATATTTAGTTCTATATACGTCGCCAAATAAATATTTAAAAATATTCCAAAAATGTATCCTACAATAAAAAATTTGGTAATTTCGCATGGGGGGATCCTTCTATGTGGTTTCGAAAGAAAGTTTCAATAAAATACCAATTTCAGCCACATAAATTCGTGTTTTGAAACAGTAATCAAGTACATTACATTTCACTAAAATATGTGAACACTACATCCAAACACAATTACAAATCAATTCCAAATACAACTGTAAGGTTATTCCCTTTCGGGATAATTTTATAGTCCACGCGAGAACTGTCCCGATAAAACAACGCGCAAGTAATGCAGGGATAGGGGTCCACATGAAATATTATCACTTATGCAAGGTTGTGATTATTTGCAATGGTGACATATTCTATGTATTCAATATTTTCCCACCTACTTCCACACATATAAGAGTTGCATGATAGAATGTTGTCATAAGACCAGTCGGTTCAACAACAGTTAATCTACTTCTCAACATGACTTTCATAATAAGAGTTCTCTTTCTGCTGACGTTGGTTTTTCTTGCCTCTGATGGTTCCGACCAGTTTGGTATTGACCAGTTTGGTATTGGTCGGTGTCCTTATGTACGTGCTAAAGATTCCGTCAACAGAACTGCAGTAAGTCACAATCTCATTTACTCTAGTTTGCCAATTTTAGTATTTTATTTGAATATAAGATGAATTTATTTTATTTTTTATTTATCACTTATTTTTCGGAAGGTTGGCAGAAAAGGGCAGTATTCTCCATAATCCCCAAGCACAAGGGTCTGCCTTGGTCTGCCAAGATGTCTGCCAGGGTGTCTCTGTGTATTCTTTGTTGTAAAAGACTGTTGTCTCACAATTTGTTATGGAGAGTCATTATTTTATAACATAGAAGAAACAAATTTACAAAATATTAGTAATTCATATTAGCAATTCTATCTTATAACGTTTCGTTCGACCCCCAATTTTTCAGCATTTTTTTTTTTTGATGGTGTTCAAAGGTCAGCAAGTAGCTATCATGGCACATTTCAAGATTGAAAATAATTGTCGCATACATTATACTTGGAAAATTAATTCAAATTTCCCTTTTGGTGGCAAATTTTCTGTCCGTTACTAAAAAAAAGTAAGCACAATTAATTTTTGGTGCAAACCCCAAACCAATAGCACAAACGATAGAGCTTCCAAGTGATCCTGACCACACCTCTGCGTTCTGCGTCAAAACCTGGTTTGCTCGAGCTCATCCAACAGAAAATTGGGGGACCTTCGGAAAATTTTTGAACTAGTAATGACATGAATTATGGTTGAATCAAATAATATCTCTCAGAAAAATCTTAACAGTTATTATTAAATATATTTTTAGTTTTTAAATTGTTAGATATGTATAGACCTATTTGACAAACGGCTAGTGCCGTAGATGTAGTTGATTGATTTTGATGAAATTTTCTAAAGACATTTGAAATATTTGATCTTAGATAGCGTACGCATTTTCTTACGAGAAAGATTGATTTTCTCTTTCCCATTTTTGGCAAACCTCATATTCGTTTGAGTGGGATCGCCTAATAAATATTTTTTTTCTTTCTTCTATATTTCCTTTATTATATTTTATTCATTAATTAATTCCATATAATATATATTTTTTAATTTGTTAACAAAATTATTGTGTTATTTATACATTGTTTTTGTAAAATTACTATTTCAAATATTTACTTGACTGTGGTTCATTGATGTGCCTGCATTTACGTAATTAGATTTATTTAGCTGTCCTCCTTTTAAATCAGTTTTTAATTGAGAAGGATAGACGTAAAATAAATAAATAAAGTCAAATCAAATAATTTTTTCTTGTGAAAATAGTATGATTAGGATTTTTTCAAATGAAGGTATGCAAATAGATAATAGGTTACGCGCTCACACAGTAACAAGTTTGTAAGAAACGTCAGCGTAGCTGCCTAGTATTTAACAATACATTAGATTTACATACACAGAATACCTTAAATCTTTGTGCCTTTAAATATGACATCCATATAGCTTGTAAAAGTGCATTTATTTTATTTTATTTATAATTTATTAAACGTCTATCCTATTCAGTTATAAAAACTGACTTACAAAGGAGGGCAACTAAATAAATCTAATTACATAGATGCAGAAACAACAATAAACTACATTTAAGTAAATATTTGAAATAGAAGCATTACAACAACAATGCATTAAACACAACACAACAGGTACATTTTCAATAAAATTTTAAGTATCTATAGGTAAACAAAAACATCGATGTCGGTCGAATTTTAGGTAAATATGGGTTAACACTGGTTGATTTCTCGACCCATTTGTAGAACTTGATAGATAAGGGTCTTAAAGGGTAACTTGGAAGTGAAATATTTATCTCGATGGAATATTGTTAAAAGCACCACACGGTTTAATATTCAACTAAAATAGACCCTAATCTTCCTTATGGTAGATTAGGACAATCAATCAATATAGATCAAAATGATAACATATGATGATATGATAGATAAGAAGGGGAATTTCGACAAGTAAAGAAATACAAAATATAAAGCAACAAATTTTTTTTTAATTTTAGACACATTAAATTTAGAGGGTTCACAATTTATAACTCATTGCCTTGTTATAACTTTCGTCCTTGTTGGATGAGCGAAGCGAAGACTTCAATTTCACTGACCCCCCGAAAAATTAGCTCGGGTGTTTTTTTTTCCTGTCTGTTTATTCGCGCTCACCGAGAACGGCATTTGCGATCTTGATGAAAATTCGAGGGAACCTTCGAAAATTTCTGAACTTTGACCTGCCACGTTTTTAGCTATAATCGAAGATTTCTCATGTATATCGTACTTTTACGATTTTTTTCTATTTTTAATACGATATTTTCGCGATATTTGGGCCGATTCTGACAAAACGGGTGGGGCTACAACGTTCATATTTTACATGGACGTAAAGGTTATTGTGATGTATTGCCTATGGAAAGGAAAATGTTGAAATAGTTAGCCAGAATCCATAGAATAAAGGTTTTAATATGAGTTTTTTAGGCATATATTAACAATTAACAAGTAACAATAGAAACTTGACAACAATCACCTACAATGCGTTCAAAAAGCATTTGCAAAAGTAAAACGACCCCACGCAAACTAAAAACTAAAAAAAACTAATCCATCAACGTGACTAAAAAAAGCGTTGGCGAAGCAGCCTAGTATTAGATTTACATCAGAAAGGCAAAGGTAAAGGTTCATTACCTGGATACTAACGACTCTGATTGTGGTTTCCATTTTATGAATCATTTGCTCCATCTTCGAATGCCAACTACTTCTAACTACTTCTAACTATTTCTAACTATTTCTATCTCTTGCAGCTATTTGGTGGCTCTCTCTGGGTTGAGCAACGAAAGTATTATAGATTGTTTCAAAATGACCGCTGCGCCTTGATGGTTATTGACCATACTCTATATAATGGCAATCTCAGAGTGTTCTACGGATATCAGAACAAATAGTAAGTGGCTTATGATCAATGCCGTGGAAACAATCCCAGGATTTCTCCATGACCAGGGTATTTTATAAATTATTTTTCCAATTGCACAAATTACCTTGAAACCTGCATTTTTCAATAACTTAGTATCGTTATGTGTCTGCACCTAGCAGAAAGTTATAATGCATGCTGATGTTTAACATACCTAGATTCCAATAGTATAAAGAAAGAACATGAGGGAATGAATGAAAGCTAAATGTACATTGTAGGGATAATAATTTGAAACCCTCGTGCTAGAAACATTTTTCCACTGTGCAAGTCACATTTAGAACTTCGTAAAATGTGTCCAACGGTACACTAGTAATAAATCCTGCACCATGCATAAAATGCGAATTGAGCCACTGAACTATAGACATATTTTATTTTTCGTAAGAGCAAAATTAGTAATAAGTTACTTATAAATTTACGTAAGTGAATAAAAAATATTATGTTCGCCGACGACAATGTTAGCGGATAATGGGTCCAGTCAAAGGTCCACGAGCAAAAAGAACCAATTTAAAAGTTCCCGATTCGATGGTCCATTCTACATTGTGTCCACTATATTTCGCACATATATGGAATTTACGGAATTTAACTTTAAGAAGAATCGAAAGGCATTCCAAATTGAAATGGAATATTATTCTGTGGAATATACTTTTGGTAACAATACCTATAACGTTTTATTTTATAAATAAGACCACGCCTATTAAAGTACTTTAGTTATATTATGGTGACAACTGACACCTAAATGGTTTAGCTTACATTATTGTTATATTAATTCCAATAGTTTTATATCAGATATGTTTGAATCCGGTATTTTAGATTTGTGTTTGTTGCCACTTGGATCGCGTGACAATTGTGCAAGAATAAAATGAATATCGATTACCGAATACAGAAGAATATTTAAACAAGCAACAAACACCCGAGCTATTTTTGTCAGCGTAGTAGCGAATTTGATGTATTCGCTACGACAAAATTACCGCTCTGTACGATTTATTTTCTATAGACTACAGGCGGGTCCACCTAAAACAATAAGCTAAACAAGAGGTCGCTGGCGCGACCTCTTGCGCACCGGTACTTTCCGCCAAATGTTCTAATCTGGGCAAATACTTACTAACGCTTGTTGTTTACAAAGAAAGGGTCGTAATTAAACTTAATTTTTCTCAAATGAATTTCAACAAAATATGAACGAAACAAAAATCTGTACACCCTCAAAATATCTGTGCAGTAAACTATAACAACTTTGTCAGGAACACTTAAAGAAAACAAAAAAATGACGCTAGCTGATACGGTTACCCAATTTCATAACATGATTAATACATCCTTGGGTTTTAAGATTTTTCTCTGTAAATGGTATCCTGCCGTTTACTGTAGGGCGCGATCAATTACAAAGGCATACATATTATTATGAACTTGGAACTTTAACTTACAGAAAACATTAGCTTTTCAGTGCTAAAAAAAACTGGTTGAAAATAATTTATGGATGAACTTCGCACAACGCACCATATGGACACCAGGCAAGGTATTAAGCCCGCGACCTATGCCCCAAATTGACATGAGGCTGCAGCCTAGCACTAACTATATGGAATCAACTGCAAATTATATTTAATTATAACTTAGCTGATACCGGTGTAGCTTTAAGAAACACCCCACATCAATAATAGAAACCAAAACATGGATCAAAATCAAACAATATAGGTTGCTTACCAACAAACGAACCGAATTACTAGAAATACATTAGATTGAGTGGCCGTTCACTTCACGAACGACGACAATCCCGAAATATTTGAAAATGGTTTCACGTATTTCACCAATCAGCTTCAAGTAATTGAATTCAAACCGGAAGTTATCTAGAAATCACGCGTACAACTCCAACACACAGTCTTGCACTCACTATTATATAATGTAGAACTGACTGCACTCGGGACGAAGAAAATAAAAAGGCATCTCAATTTGTTTTATAAACACCTCGGAATTGATTTGTTGAGATATACCGACACTCTCCCCCCCCCCCTCATCTTCAACATCACCGTTGCACTTGGCAATCAAATGGAGTCTCTTCTTATTTTACTTGACGCTGTTGACATATCAAGAGGATGGGATAGTCGCAAAATTAAAACCACGCAAAATTACAGATTTTTCGTGATATCTCGAGAACGATGCAAAGTATCTAAAAACTGATTCTAGACCGAATTATGGTTTTGTTATAACAATATAATGCAAGAAAAAATATTCAAATATAATTTTTTCTTGCATTATATTGTTCTATCAAAACCAAAATTTGGTCTAAAATCAGTTGAAAAAATATTCAAATATAATTTTTTCTTGCATTATATTGTTCTATCAAAACCACAATTTGGTCTATCGGAAAATTTGGTCAACTTTCAACGCACGCAAGTCAATGCTTCCTATTTCATATTTTGACATGATTATCTAATTCGCAGTGCAAGCCGGCTCCTGACATAAACACAAGCATATTATAACTATCTCAAACTTATAATAATAGTATGGGTAAAGAAACCTACCCATATTAAGAGCCTAGCTCTAAGAGACCTGAGCGTATCTATTCTGTATTAAATTTGACAATTATAAACCCTATCCTACTCGGTTGGGAATAACACACACTTCTCTTTGTGCTGTCACTATGAAGGAAACAATGGCCTGCGATTTAACTAACAACAATTACGGTCCACTAGATACTTATATGCTAAGCTAGCAGCTGTTAGGTATCTAGTGGACCCTGACAACAACAAAAAATAATAAAACAGCTCCGACACAAAGTGTGCACAGGCAGTGGATGCGTTGTTTCTCCGCAAGGTCGTGAACTACATGCAGAACAAAGCAATATCTCGCAAAATCGCAACGCAACGCAACGCATCGCATCGCATCGCAACGCAATGTCATGAATCCACCTTTAAATGTGTCAACCTTCTTCTTCAAATAAATTCATTTATCTTACTGCACTGAAAAATCTCAAAGCACTCCATAAATCAAATTTGCATTTAAAAACACTTACGACCCTCACAAAAGTATTAAATTTTAAGGTGTGATACAGGGTTATTTTGGGTTCATGCCTGTAAAGTTTCGTTAACATAGGTTAATATCTTCTACCTCAAATAAATGCGTAGGTCTTGACGGGCGCTAAGTGTAGAGCTCAAATCTTGAATTTAGTGCCATTGCCTGTTTTGCCGCTCTTCATTCAAGCGGAATAAGTAGTCTTGTCAACCTGTCAACCCTTATTCCCTGATGACTCGCGCCACAGACTTCGGACAGCGTTGCCGATACGTAGGCTCCACCCCGTTCAACATAATAGAAAAGCAATTTAAATGTGTCGTGTTTGAAGCGAGTTCTATTTGGTAACATCGAGGCACGCGCCGTCTTAGCGGAGGTCCAGCATTTTGACGAAGGTATAATTGGTACATGAGTCGGCCTCTTTGTAAATTTAGTTTCTTTGAGGGAAAAGCAATGGCACTAAATTCAAGATTCGAGCTTTACATGGACCTGACCTATTTCGGTCACACACGGGTTCACAACCAATGACGTCAGGAAAACAATATTTGATAGCATTCTATTAACAAACAATCGAGGCTTCATGTATATGAGTTTCGTTGTGATAACGCAAAATTGACAGCAGACTTTTGATTAAAAACTATCGCGATGTGTAAAATGTCAAAATTGTACGGCTGACTTAATTGCATTTTATTTATTTATTTATTTATTTATTTATTTATTTATTTATTTATTTATTTATTTATTTATTTATTTATTTATTTAACGTCTATCCTATTCAGTTATAAAAACTGATTTACAAAGGAGGACAACTAAATAAATCTAATTACATAGATGCAGAAACAACAATAAATTACATTTTCGTAAATATTTGAAATAGTAGCATTACAACAACAATGCATTTAACACAAGAATTTTGGTAACAAATTGAATGATATTATATGCATTTAATGAATGAATCAAATATAAAAAGGGTGGAGAATGAAAAGAAAAGAAAAGAAAAGAAAAACAAGAACACTTACGCCCCTCACAAAAGTATGAAATTTTAAGGGTTGATGCAGTGTTCTTTTGGAATCATGCCTGTAAAGTGTAATCTATAAACTTGGTGCACACCTATAAGGCCGCTATGTCGCGCCCTAAAAAGGTAATGAATATAATATTTCATGAGTTTGTTTCGATTTCAGTGGCTTTACTACACTTGCAAATGGAATGCTGTACCCAGTGAGTAATGTCAACACTACCTCAAAGTTCCTAGCCCATTGGCGATATGAACGTAAGTAATCCACCATATTATAATATTACCTCTGCATAGAAAAGTAGCGTTTTATTTAAAACAATAGTGTTTTAATTGAATGGAGATTATTTGGGCTAACCACTGTCCTTAAACATATATTATAGTAATATTTCAGCGTTTTCAGCCTTTCACAAACTAAAAGTTGATAAAAATACATTTAACCTAGCACACATTGTACCTCAATATGGATTTTTTGTCCTAATGTGAGGCCCAATGGAATGTTGCCTTAAAGGTAAGGTTTTGGCGATATGATGATTATGTTTTTGAATGATCTGGCCGTCACCTTTTATCATGTTCTAATGTATGCACTTAATTCATTTCTGCAATGTTACATTTTACTTTAATCATATTTTGTTGGCAACAATAGTTTCATGGTCATCTGTTTAGTTTTTTATTTTATTTTACTTGTATTTAATTTAGTTTGTTCAACTTTTAGATTTTGGAAGGCTCTTAAAAAGAGCAGTATTACTATAAAACATTTTTATGAACGGGGGTTTTTCCAAATAATTTCCTTCTAATCATCAAATAACTTGTTCTTACAGTTTAACATTTTTATAATACAGTTGTTAATAAAATTATGCGAAGATGTTTGGATGAGGAAATCATTGGGCTAAGCGAACATGTAGAAAGAAGGGTTCATAAGCTTGGCTTGTCTTAAAGATCACAATGCTTTTGGTTGAATAAAGGTTTGGCTGCTTTTTACAAGATTTCTTTAAGAGTTATATTCTTAAATACCCCTACAAATATACAGCCAAAGAACATAAATTCAAAAAACATATTCTGAAAGTAATTATTTATTGCTGGGGTCAGAAAGGACAAAAAATATACTACATTATAATTATATTCAACTTCTGTGCGCAGGTAACAGATACGAGCGATGGTGGATCTTAGATACCGACTACACGAACTTCCTCATTGTCTGGACATGCAGTGAAACCTATAACTGGTTTAGCAACCGTAAGTTCATAAATCTTACCTTGACACCAAGCATATTCTGTGGTGGTGATTGTAAGGAACACTTTTCTTGGATCCCCCTGTGTAAAAACGGTCAACCTAAGTAGTACCTTCTTATAACTATTTGTCGTATTTTTCATTCAAAATTGGATACTCTGCACCTTTTCATTTTATCACCGTCATTTTGAATCGTACTGTATGTGTTTGGTGGATCTAACTCTGTATCGCTTTTCTTAGCCAATGTGAACGTTTTGGACGAAAGGGACCAATTCCTTCCATTTTTTGCCGTTTTATATTTTAAATATCGTTGAACAGTCTGTACTTATTGCCTTACCCAACATCTATTAGTTATCTCAATGTTAATTATTGAAGATGAATTAAATTGTTATGTTTTGCAGGTCAATTGATGATATTCACGAGAAATTACTCAGTAGACTCCACAATATTGGATGGTTACCGTAACATCGCCTATGACAGAGGTGCCCCAGTCGCCTCGCTGGGGAGAACCTACTCCGACGGTTGTTCATAACTTTCAGGAGGCCCCAATAAATCAAATTGAAAACCTGCAGGCAACGAACTAATAGAGACATTATTGCCCAAAGAAAATAATTCATATACCTAAATCGTCCTGTTGTTTTGGGGAATGTTTGTGGGTCTTTAGTCCTGGAACGAAGCACCTATAACTATAAATCAGATGTTTCTCGATTTGGTTAATCGGGAAACACTCCCGTGGGTGTAATTGTTTTTATTTACTACAATTCAGAAATTAAAAAAGTCCGCCCCAACCGGGAATCGAACCACGGATCTCCCACATTCCAGGTGGACGTCTTAACCACTAGACCATCAGGACGGTACATTTTAATCTCTGAATTGTAGTTGCATTATACATCTGAATGGATGGAACAGTACTGCAACGAATATCTGCTGCCTTTGAACTGACCACCAAACATTAATTATAATGTCATTACCTTTACGCAGGTATGAGCGAGGGTTTATTTCTCGATTTGGTTAATTTCTGAATTGTAGTAAAAAAAAAAAAAAATCAGATGTGTGCCAGAGTTGGGCGATGCACAGCGTCCTTGCGCTGCATGGTGGATGGTGACAGGCACAGTTGATTTCGGTAAAATACCGCTGGAGCTCGGGAATGGCAACAAACATCTGGGTTTTTACATTGGATGTAATAATTAGCTGCACCCGTGGCAGAAAAAGTCCCATGACGAGACATCCAAGGAGAGTTATTTTTATCGTCTCGGTGGTCTTAGTCGTGGGTCCACTACCCACTCGACGACGAGCGGCGATGAGACGTTGAGAGCCGCCCGCAGAATCCGTAACTAGAACATACATTATAACTGGAAAATCAACATATGATGCATGATTGGTACTGTAAATGGAAAGATTTGAAGATTTTATTAATATTCATATTAATTTGTCTGGGCTGGAAATCATCATTGTTATTTAACTGTGAAATTTTAAGTTTTAAGTTCAATTTAGATCATCATAGGTCATTGTATCTGTAATCTGATGCAATATGTTACTCGTTTATTGCCCATTAAAGTGACTATACTTTTTTCGTGCATTTATTTATTGTGGTCACCAACAACAGAGTAATCCCTACAACTGTGATGTTGGCATTACATTACAATACGTTAAATACTATATATTAAGTAATATGATATAAAAAATAAAAAAAAGCTAAATATGTCTACTATGGTACAAAAAAACTAATACTTTACTAAGTACTAATACAAATATAACACTGTCGATTACATTGTTATACAATTTCAATAACATGATATAATTGTAATGGGAAATTACAAGATTCACAAACTACCTTTAAGATCGACATGGGAGTCGAACGTATAGGTTCAGTTCCCATTCTCATTTTGAATTTTTAAATGCCAATTTCACTTCTATTAAGTAAAACATAACAAAAAACAAAAAACTCGTAAAAATACAGCCAATAAACCTTAGGCACTCACAATGATTGGATAAGCGAATCAAAGACTAATTTCACTGACCCCCCCCCCAAAAAAAAAAAAGATTAGCTCGAGGTTTGTTCGAACTCTACCTGGCAAACGGCAAATCCGATCTTGATTAAAATTTGAGGGGACCTTCAAAATTTCTAAACGTAGACTTGCCACGTTTTTGGGTACAATCGATAAAATATTTATTATTATTATCGTACTTTTACGATTTTCAATTTATAATGAGATTTTTTTGTGATATTTGGCCAACGGCTACTCCGATCTTAACGTAACTTTATGGAGACGTTTAAAATCACTGAAATTATTATGTTATGATTTTAGAGACATTCGAAGAAATATTTCTCTTAGAAATCGTACTTTTACGATTTTTTCACAGTTTTTAATACGATATTTTCGTGATATTTGGGCCGATTCTGACCAAATGGGTGGGGCTACAACGTTCATATTTTACATTGACATAAAGATTATGGTGATGTGTGCCTTTTGAAAAAAAAGTTGAAAAATTTGGTCAAAATTCATAGAAATGAAGGTTTTAATATAAGCCTTTTACAGGTGTATAATTGAAGCGTTGGCCGGAAGAACGTATAAGATATACATTTTTTACCTAAAACATTAGCGATGTGAAAATACGTTTTTCGGCAATTAAAAGTGAATGCTTAAGAATGTATATCCAACGTTCTTCCAGCCGAGGTAAAAATTGTATTGCAAGCGAATATTTTAGTGGTCCATCAACATATTTTTTACTTTTAAATGTTTTGGGAGAAATTGTATATCCAACGTTCTTCCGGCCCACAGTTCAAATAACAAGTTATATCAAGTTACTATAGAAAAAGTAATGAGATCCCACTTAAAAACCTAATCATTGGACATAAATATTTTTAAAAAAGCTCATCCATCAACGTGACTGGAAAAAGCGTTCGCGAAGCGGCCTAAATTTGCTTCGCCAAATGATTGCACCTTTGCAAAGCTTGACAAAATTTTATTTGCAACTATTTTCACAAGCTTTGCAAGGATGCAGTCACAGGGCAACGTTAATAATTATTTAGATTGCAAAAAATATTGAAGGGCATTCTTGGCTCTTCTTTAACACCTCAATCCTTTTGAATGAGTGATATTTTTTGTTTTTTTTAATTTTTAACGTCTATCCTATTTAGCTATAAAAAAGTGATTTGGGTTCGGCTGTCAGCTTTCACTAGTTTTTTGTAAAGTTTTGGATCTTATTACTAGTGTCGACTCGTGCTATTGTGCCCTGGTGCTGTTCATTATGTATTGTCGTGGGTGACCGAAAGCTGCAATCAAGACTAATTATATGTTTAGAGATTAACGCTGCCACCACTGGGTTGGATATGTTGTGCATGAACCCAGACATGCTTAAAACCCTTTCCGCGGCCAGTAGTTAAAAAAAACTTGCTCTACAGGTCCAGTATTTTCCTTAAAATTAGGCTTAGATATGAATTGTCACTACCACCCGAAAAATCATTAAACCCAAACTCAAAACACATCTGATTGGTTATTTAGCAGTTTTTCACTAAAAATACTCAATTTTACACAGGAAGCTTTCGAAGTACTAAGGGTAGACAATTTGTTGATCACCAAACACCATGGAAATGTATACACCTGTTGTACAGCCAGGGTCATATATAAATCAAGAGGTCTGGAAGATACCTCTTTTGCCGACATCCCGCGGTCAACTCTCTGTGCACGTGATTTGTATCACATTGTGAACTGCATTATCGATCGATGAAAGCCTCCTACACTATTTGATGTTATTAATATTATTTAGGAGGCTTTGAAAGACTCTTACTCAACAAAATCGTCAATATATAGAAGGCACTCACTCGCCGAGTGCATGCCAAAGGAAAACGCCAACAATTTTATCAAAACAAAAGCATTAAACAAACTTTGGTGGTTTGCAACTAAGACTTGACAGCTAAGATAGAATTATTCGAAATTAATTGGAAACTAACGCAAAGGTAAGAACTAAGACATAGTCTTATGCTATGCTTCGGCCTAGGTATCGATATATAACTCTCTCTTTACGTTCCATATTATATTTCTTCTAGGCTTGATAGTTGCTCTGGTGAATCGTGAATTTTCCTTTGACATTAGCAGCCATGTTTCTTATTTACGTCGATCGTTGCAGTTCACAGGGTGATCTTAATCATGGCACAGAGCACTGCCTTCTAGATGCTCGTCGTGGCTGAACGAGGAGCCACGACGAGCATCTAGGAGGCAGTGGCACAGAGAGCTGACCACGCGATATCGGTAAAAGAGGTATCTTCCAGACCTCTTGATTTATTGACTGTAGAAAGCCTAAACCACGGCCTAAACATTAAACAATCCACTGTTTACAGCCTTCCAAACGTAAGAATTGAAGACCAAATGGTTCAAATGAATCATTACAGATAGCAGCACTAGCGAACGAAACACAGTTTAATTGGCCCTGATACATAAGTACGTGCCCTGGAAGATTCGGAATATTTAAACGTGAAAAACTGCTATATCAGCGCGTACCCAGGAAAGGGTTAATGATACAAACTGAGAATGAGGAGATAGGTGCGTGGTCGTGGGAGGGCGTGTGATCCTTACCATGATGAGTGGTCTACGTACAGGAGAAACTACAGTAAATCAATATAAAGAGTGTTTATTTAACACATAGATACAAATGAATAGCCTGTTCTATTGATATTACCTTATTACATTTTGCGTTGTAGGGCCAGGTTGGGTTGCACCGCTACAACTACCATAATATTAAACATGTTGCGGACTCGTTTGTCTGAAGCTTTCTCGGTTATACACGTTCATGACTACTTTTTCGGGTAGACGGAGTAAGTGTAGCAAATTATTACTAAATACCTTGAAACACCAACGTTTCGTGGCTGCTGTGGATCACATTGTCAAGGTGACTGAAGATTTTTTTGTTTGTCGTCTTCTTCCTCATCGCATATCGCCCCCTCCTCACGTGACCCTGGACCGCCTCCTCTTCCACGAAATACTTTTCGACAAAACTAAAATTTTGAAAATAGAATCCTCATACTGGTCACGAACCATACGTGAAGCAATCGAAATATTAAAAAACTACAACAATTTCAATCGCGACGAGAGTTACCCCCTGAGCAAGACATGGACATCTGTGATACATCGAACAACCCCTGGCGCCATCCAGACGTAACAAGGTCAGATCATGGAGTTATAAATAGTACTGGCGTGGTCAGATCGCATGCAGAGGGGGCGGTAACAATGACATCTTCACTCAACAGTTACCTTGACAATGTGGTCCACAGCGGCCACAAAACGTTGGTGTTTCAAGATAATTTAGTAATAATTTGCTACACTTACTCGGTCTACCCGAAAAAGTAGTCATGAATGTCGCGGACTCAACCAAATTGGTTGTGACGGGGAGTTCAATTCGAGATGACAAAGAAGGTGAGCAGAGCATAGATATTAAACTCCTATTGTAGGCTAGATTAGAAGTGTCCAATACTTCCGCACAGGCGCGAGCGTAGCAAATTGAAGCGTTCAAAATCCAGTTCAAGATGGCGATTTGGCATTTTAATTTATGCTTTTTAAAGCAATTAAGTATTTTACTGGATTGTTTGATATGGTTTTAGCTTGTGCAGCACGAGAATGCACAAACAGAAACAACAAGACGTTATTGCATAAGGGAATTTAGTAATCATTTGATGTTAAAGGCTAGTATGCTCAGCTGTAAAACTGGCGGCCATCTTTAAAAATATTCGGATTACAAATCGCTCCCATTTAATTAACATGCAAACTGGGATTTCAAGATGGCTTCTGATTGTTACGGAAGTGGACCACCGACTGTTAATCTAGCCTACTGTAGTTGAATATCAATGGAGCAGAGCCTGAAGACAGAAGAACTACCGAGCACTTCCGCCTCGGCTGGAGTAGCACAGTAAACTGAAGATTGAAACTTACACTTTAGACATCGAGGTGGAAGTTTAGAAGATACAAGAACAACCCAACAGGACCGGATAGTACTCGGTAACAAGCTTGTGAGAAACCTGGTGAGCAGGCAACATGATTGATTGGTTGTCAGTTATTTAATGTTCATTAACTTGGGAGTCCGGGGTTCGAGACCTCGCTAGTCAGACCACAGTCTTATTCAGATTTCAGTAACCTATGAGTGTAATAAACAAGGCATTCTCTTAATGTTTGAAACACGTCTTTTAACTGTGTAAAACCACGTTTATCTTCCAACCAGAATTCCTCAAAACACATTACGATCTTGGTCAGCAATCTCTGAGTCAGGGAAAGGGTAAAACCTTGCTACGCCCCATGTACTAGTTCTTGAGGTTAAGTCCTTTGGTAAACCCAGAGTTAGCAGATTGTCTACAATATCCTACAAACTAGCTCCTACATTTTAATGGAAAAAAGCAGTCAAACATTCATGGAATTCAAGAGATTTTATTATTTTACTTATCGATACAAAATTCACACTTACAATATAACTGTAAAGATACCTTTGATATACTTCATCGAAAATATTTCACATTGTTTTTTTATGGGAACGAAAGTGTATTTTAGAGAAATTGATGTTATGTATATAAAAAAAATGTTCCTAAACATCGTGGATTTAGACCCATTGACAAGAGTGCAGCTCGGGTATAGATCTGTCCGGTACGACAAAGGAGTCACTTTGTATCCACCATTCGCGCGGACAGAACAATACAAGAGAGGGTTCTTTTGTCGCGCAATTGCCTCGCTTAACTCTTTAGAGCAAAATACTAGGCAATTGAGCGACATTAAAACTTTTGGAACCAACTTGAGATGTGGCCTACTCGAAAGTCAAGCAGCTTGACCATAGACTCGAATGTAAATAAACAACACGAACTGAACTCGTCACAGACATGCATATTGCATACACACGAACACTCTCTCACACTCACACTCACACTCACACTCACACTCACACTCACACTCACACTCACACTCACACTCACACTCACACTCACACTCACACTCACACTCACACTCACACTCACACTCACACTCACACTCACATGCTCACGCTCACTCACACTCTCACAAACGCACTCACTTCCCCCACGCACTCATGTAGGACCACACTCTCCTCACAGCCTCCCCACAAATCTTAATAACACTTATGTCATCCATTATTTTATTTTTTCACGCCACCTCCAGTAGCTTTAATATCTGTACATAACATATTACGTATAAATAGCATTACTTTAGGTTTAGACAGTAGTTAAGATTATATTTAGATCATACACTGGTGGTAAGGCACATGTTGTTATGGGGCCTTGCTCTACTCTTGCCACCAGCAATGTGCTTGTATTACTGTAATTCAATCATGTTGAAAATAAATAATAATAATAATAATAAAAACTGGGCGTTGCTATGCGTTGCCATGGGCGGACATGGTGGAATGTCGTCACACTCATAGTGCCTATTAAATCTTTCGAGAACATGCAAGGTATAGGTGAAAGGGCAAAGTCACATACAATTGCCCAATTGTTTTTTTTAAAACTGTATTGATTATTGATGGTTAATGTTTTCACATCGATCTAATTAGCATGGAAATGAATTTTTAATCGCCTGCAAATGAAAAGAAATGTACCATTGTGTTTGGGCAGTTTTAAAATCTTTTTAATATCACTTGACTGTTTATAGGCGTATAGGCCTATTTAAAGAATAAGTAATTATTTTAGTCTTGGTAACTATTTTGTGACCTCAATGTTTAATATAATTTAAATTATTGTATAATTCTAGCCGTTCTATATTTTGTTTCTTCAAGAACAAATACAACGTGGTATTTGAATCGTTAACAGAATATGATAATAATAAGATTCCATCCGTGAAAAAACATACCAATCAATTATTAAAACATAGACCTAGGTTAGTTTGTAGTTATCTTATATAATATTACATCTGGGGAAAAGAGGTTCTAAAAATTAAAATTTACATTATACGTCCCAACTAATTTCAATCCTGTAACTTGCTAAAACAAAAAAAACTTCTTAACATGAAACAAAATAATAAAACAAAGGAAACAAAATTACAATACATTCAATCAATTCAAATTAAAACATTTAATGACAAAATTTGATAAAATGATTGTCTAAATTAGAGAAACGTGGAATTATGAGCTTCGTTGGTCTTGTTCTACACTGTTCAAAATATTTTCGTCAAATTACTGCAAATGTCGTTGGAAGTACTGCTTACTAACTAATTCCAGTTTTTCTACTGCAAGTCCGATTTCTTTATTTTACTGCAAATGTTGTGTTTTATGACTTGAAAAGCGTAGTAAATTTCGAACAAGATTGGCAATTTAAATCAATCTATTTGTTATTTTACTGAGTTGAGTTGTCGAAGTTTTACGGAAAATGTTTATTTTTCTTACTACATGACCCAGTATTAAACGGCATTTTTTTTCCGTTTTTAAACTCAATATTGGCAATTAAAAACAGTCCACATCCCGTAATTTTACGGCAAATTTTTGCTACGACTACTGAAACAGTTTGAAAAACGCTTTTTTATTTCTTTTTTGAATCGTATCGGCAATTTTAAAAATTAGCAACATCCCCCCCCCCCTAATTTTACGACAAATTTTTTTTTTGTCTACAGACCGGTATGATAAAGATTTTATTCCGTTTTTTAAACTCAATATGGCTTTTTAAATCTATCAACATCCCGTAATTTTACGACAAATTTTTTAGAATTTGACACAAAATCAGTATGAAAAAAATATTTTATTCCTTTTTTTTTAACTCATATTAGCAATTAAAAATCTAGTCAATATGCCGAATTTTACGGCAAATGTTTAAGTTATTTGACTACATGATCCAAAAAAAAATTTCGCCCCGTAGAATTTTTTTGTTTTCGTCAGGTTGAAATTTCTCCTCCTGTAGGGGGAATTATAGAGCATTACAATTATTAATTTAACAATTAAACTATGAAAACGAACGTTCCGAAGGAACAAGCATCATTTGATAGTAGTACGAAGATTAATATTACATATAAATTTCTGATATTAAAATCCGGAAGTCGCGAGGCTCGAACCTGGTACACCTGGAGAAAGGTATACATTTCCCTAGTCGATAAACCCAATACACCAAGACCCGTATACCTGAAGCGCGTCTGTAGTGAACATTTTGGGAGATGTAGTTATTTTTAAAATGAGAAATTCAATACGAAAAGTGGGTTTTTCGGATCCGGTCATTTTTATATAAAATATAACAAAGGCCTGTAATATAATTAATTTTTAATTAAAATGTCTCCTCGGGGTCAAAATTTCGTCCTTTGGGAAAATCCGCCAGCAGGTGATATAAGATATTAATCTCTCTTCTGTGGCAAAAAACCGTTCTTTTAAACCCTGTTAATGGTCACAGAAAGAAAATAATGAAAATATGTTACTTTTACTTTGACAATCTTAAAGGGGAAAGATTGTAACCATATTGGTCGATTGTTAGAATTTTCATGGGGAAATTGTTTCGGTCTGAAGTGATATTTCTACCTTCGGGATCAAATTCTCGCCTTTTAAAGTCTGCTAACTGTCCATTTTAAGGGGAATATTTTTCCAATAGACGTACTTTAACGCCTGAAAAGTTGAAAATATTTTAAACCATACCGATCAATTTTTGATCCCTGTTTTTAGGAATTATTGGTTTGGCCCCGCATTTTATTTTCAAGCTGAAAAATTATATTTTTTTTTTTATTATTTTTATTATTATTTTTTTTTTTAAGTCACATTTTCCGTTATTTAAGAAAGTGATGATTTGATTTGGGAAATAGTTTTTTTATAACAACTGACAATTGAAAGATATTCTTACTATATGCAGTAAAAACACTGATTAACTCCGTTTCAAAAAGTGAAATTTCCGTAAATTTACAGAAAGTTTAAAGATTTGAGGTGAAAAAATTTAGTTTACTAACAATGACAAGGATATATTTCTAAATTATGCAGTTTGAACCGATTTTCTATGTTCGTAAAATAAAGTGTCATTTTCCGTAGATTTTTCAGATAGTAATGATTTAAGCGGGACATAATTAGTTACTTACAAAAGACAATTGATAATATTCTTACTTTATGTAGTAAAACCTGTTAATACGTCCGTACAATAAAGTGAAATTTGCCGTAAATTTACGAAAATTTTATGATTTTTTGGCGAAAAATTTTGTTTATTTACAATGGCAATTGATATATTCTTATATATTCAGTAAAAACCCCCTGTTAATAGTCCTACTAAAGTGAAAAATTTTCCGTAGATTACAGAAAGAGATGATTTTTTGGGGACATAGTTTTATAGTTACTTCAATACAATTGATAATATTCTTATAAAGCAGTAAGAACACTGATTTACCATTCCGTACAAAAAAGTGATCATTTGCCGTAAATTCACAAAAGTAGAGATTTTATGGGAAAAAATTTAGTTTACTTACTTCTGTCACTGAAATTTCAACAAAATTGCAGTAAGAACACTGATTCTAGTCCGTAAAAAAAGGCATATTTTTCCGTAAATATACAGAAAGTAGATATTTTATTGGTTTTAAAATTGTTTAGTTTTTTCTTACTACTGACACTTGATAATTTTAAACTATGCAGTAAGAACCCCTGAAAAAAAATGTCCGTAGAAAAATATCATTTGCCGTAAATTTACAGAAAACGGGATTTATTTGCAACAAATTTAATCGTTTGATTAACTATTTTCTAGGAATATATTTATATTATTTCGTCGAAGTTCCAGACTGTGATAACATTTTTTTTTAAGAGTCGTTTTTCTTTAAATTTTCCTTGATGGTGCTTAAACTTTAAACAATTTTATTAGTTTTTTTTTCTGCTTTGTCGTCTAATTTGGAGTTTATACAACTTTCCAGTAAATTAAAAACTGAATAGTGCAGTAAATTAACTAATAAACATTGCAGTAATTTGACGATTTTTTTGAAAAAGTGTATGCTTCCAATGCAGAAGGTCCTTGGTTTGATTCCGCTATAGGCAAAATTTTTTCATCTTCTGATACGAGTGATCGTTCTTTACTTAGTAACGTGAAACGGGGACTTTATAGCGGTCCTATGCAAAGACGCCCTAATAAATTTAGAGTTGTTCCAAAAATGCCTTGTTTGGGTATTTCAAAGCTGTCGCAGGTGTAATCGGTCCAAATTGATTTAAACGGTGTTTTACTAAATGCCGGACTCTAGTTGGTCATTGTTCGCTGTCGATGGGTTTTAGCGCACGCGCTGGCTTGGTCGGGTTTAAAATTAATGCCCCCCCGAAAAACACTTATATATTAAGGGGTAAGACACGAACTTTTTTATTTTTTTAGCATTCAGTGCTCTTATTAATTCAAAACTTTTTTTTGATGTCTAACAAAAACTTTTTTTTTTTTTTTCTAAAACCCGGGTTTTTTCTTACCTTTTAAATTTTATAAAGTTATTGTTTTATTTGTTTTTTTAATTAAGGGAGTTATTTTTACTAAACCTTTATGACATAATTTGGAAGGAAAAAGCCTTATTTTCAAATAAAAATTCTATTTTCACTTTTTAAATTTAGATTAAAATTGATTATGAATTAACGTTTAAAAACTAATAGACTAAAAAAAAATCTTACTGGAGAAAGAAGTTTCGGTGGAGTTAGAATTAGAAATACGGTGAGTGTACGTACTAGCAGCATAAATAAACATTTTTTATAATTATTGTTTTATCTAGGTTTGGTTTTCGGAAAGAGGTTACCTTACTCGTTAGTATCTGGTGCCCAATCTTTGAAAAACTATTGGAAAAGGGAAAAATTACCCTAAACAGGCCCTCAAGAATGTTGAAATTTGAACCGGGACTTTCTACAGAAAATTTAAAATTATCATAAAGAAAAGGCCGGGGATAGCAATACTGTATTTAATGATTCAATCTTGTCTAGACTACAACTTAAAAAGAGGGTTAACCTATCATTGTTTTAAAGATCGGGGTATTGCCACCAGCCCCAAAACATTCTTTATTGTAAGAGTAAATTTTTCTTCTCACCTTCGCGTTTCTTGCCGCTGATGCTGGAGACATGCTGGTTTTGGTAAAGCCCTTTATTTAAGGGAAAAAGATTTCGTCAAACAGAACACTGGTGAGAAACACTTCATTTGCTTTTTTTTTGGATTTTTTTAAAAAATTTTTCAGGTGCTTTTGGTATGGTTGTGTTTACAATCTTAAAACCTTTAAATCGTAGTAAAAAAAGAAGGATCATTAATAAAGTCTTTTGAAAATACCAAATTTTTTTTATTTAAATGTTAATCTTTTTCGTCACCCTTTAGAACGAATTCGGGGGGGTAGTTTTGCAAAAATATAAGATTTGGATGCTGAATTTTTTTTACTTTAAATTTCCCCTTTTACTATGCAATGAGGTACTTTAAAAAGTATTGCTTTTGTATCTTATGATATTTGCATATTTTTTGAAGGTGCAAATACCATAAAAACATCCGGAAATGGAAAAACAATTAAAATCAAGGTATTTAATAATACCATTTTATGGTACCTCATTTTATAGTCAAAGGAAAGTATGAGCTATAAAAAAAATTTCAGTATCCAAAAAAATTTTTTGAAAATTTTAGTCCCCAAAAATTGTTCATAAAAGTCCCCCAAATTACTTGTATAATCAAGAAAAATAATCAAATCAAAAAATTTTTCGACTTTTTAATGAAAATTTTTGGATTTTTTTGTGAACTAAAAAATTAAATTTTTTAAAAGAACTGCATAAAACTGTTAAAAATGTATCTTCTTTTTTTCAAAACCTGCTTTTCGTATATTGGAGCAATGGTTTCCAGTAAGGTTTTTTTTCCCATTGTTAAATACTGAGGGAAAGGCACCCCATTTCTTATTATTGCTTAAACCAATCATATACTCTCTTTTTTGTTTTTCAATCCAAAGAACTAAGTACTGCTCTCCGGGACCTAGGGATAGGAGCTTTTAAAACGGGTCACACACAATGGGCAAGGGTTAACAAATGCATCTGTACATAGTAGGCCTACGTGGATTCCAGGGGACCGGTGATGTAGGAGATTTTTGGGGCATCCCGCTGCTATGTTTTTTTGTCGCACAAAAATCAAGTTCGACAGACGCCGGTGATTGCGCCACGGTCTAGTGGCCCAAAGACTTAATTAGCTAAGGGCCCAACCCCGTAAAAAAGAAATTTCCAAATTCCCCTCCCCAAAACGGGAAGAATAATAAAAGCCCGTTCAGGGGAAAGCGGAAGGGTTCATACTACCGCTAGAAGAAAAAAGACAACAACAAAAATAGTGAGGTTCTTTGGGTATACAGACCTTTGTGGCTAAGGCGAAAAGGAACCCACAAGTCTAACGCGGGAAGCAAGTTCAGTGCTTTTAGAAGAAAATTCCCATAAGAATAGATTACAATTTAAAAAAAGTTTTGTATCTTTAAACAAAAAGTTTTTAAGAGTAAACCGGGTTTGGCCATACCCAAAGGTTTTTTGATAATGGGAGCTTAAAAGAGGCACTGGGGGTGGGATTTCGAAAATGTCACTCGAATATTCGAAAAAAAAGCCTTTCCAATAGAGGGCCGCATTTTCCCCAGTACTTCTTTGGCGCACGATGTCTGCAAAAGCTCCAAAACCCCGGTGCGGCGCGTGAGCCCCGGTCTACGGTCCGCGAGGCGCAAGAAATTATCGTTGAGTGCTAATATTATCATAAAACGCTTTATTTACACGTTCGCGTCTCGCTCCGTGGACGAGTTTTTATTACAACAGAGGGTCTAGATAAATTTTACCGATGAAAACTGTGGAATCAAACCCCGCCGTAAGAAGTATATGTATATTCAAACGCTGATTTAAACCACAAGACTACTTGGGGCATGATTTTTACATTTTTTAATCTACTTATTATTACAATTTTCGCAATTATTATCGTGGGTACGGAAAACGTCCGTTTATTGCGCTAAGCTACGACATAATTTCCCAAAATTTTAAAATTGGTTGTGAAACATTTAACAGGAGAATTTTAACTAGCGTGCAAGCCCTGTGCAACCTTCCCACTGATCCTTTGTGATGGATATAAGAAGGGAATTTGAAATGGCTTCTGAAGAAAGTGCTGTTTTTTATATTCATTTGACTTTGAAATTCAATCGATTAAAACTCGTCACATTTTCTTCTATCAAGTCCGTATCCATAAAAGACAGTAGTAAGTGTACAACAATGTACCTTCTTGATTTTGAAAACCGTTTTTTTTTCTGACTGCATTGAAGGAAAGATGAAAAAAGAAACTATTCCCCGGGCCCCCTTTTGATATGACTTTTGTTCTGTAGGGGGGGGCCCTAATAAAAAAACATAAATTTTTAATATTGTACAAACTTTTTCCCATGATATACTTACATTAATTCATTAAAATATATTTCTTCAAAACCTATACCCAAAGCTGTCCCCATGCCCACCCAATGAATGCCGTATGCTACAACGACGGCAAGGCACGTATTTAATTAATAAATTTTGAAAAAAAATAATTGTGAAAGGAAAAGGGAAACACCAATGTATGAAGGGGGGTTTAAAATTAAAAAACGGAAAATGAATTTTTTCAAAGTAATTTTTATGTTTGCTTACTTGCTTTTTATATTTTTTATTTCTCGGGAAATTTGAAATAACCTTTCACATTATTTTTCTATTCAAGAATGCTAAATAATTTAAAGCAAAAACCTTTCCGCTGAAATACAAACGAAGTACATCATGTACAGAATGAACATTGCTGTTTCATGGTTGTGTAAATATTATTAATTACTTCCCTTTAAATACATGTTAAAAAAAAAATTATGATATTTGATCAGATATAACCATTGTGAAATTTTGAAGTACAATTTCAATTAGCTTTCGATTTCGATTCCCGGGTTGACCTTTTGTGTAATGACCAATGAGTGCATGGGAGTCGAACCAAGTCCATTTGGATTTGAAAACACTGTATTTTTTACAAAATAAATCAACGCCTGGCATTACCCCCTTTGGGCCCTTTTGCTTTGAGTACTATAAAACATCCTCGGAAGGTCGGTAGAAGTGCGTAAAAGTTGTTTTAAAAAATTATACTTTTTAAAAGTGTTGAAGACTCTCGCCGGGCTTTGGCAATGTGTTTTTGGATCACCGGGCGGCAGGGGCGGCGGCAAATGCATATTACACAAAAAACACCCCTCTCTGTTGGCCCGTTTGGAAAAAAATTTTTTCCGCCAAAATATTTCGACATGTCTCCAGCATCTCTGCATAGCTTTTTGTCGACCCTGCTGGTTGCTTTGACGAATAACCTTTGAGGTAGCCATGCATAACGCTGAGACTTGTTTTGGGAAGGAAAGGTGAATCCCGCACCACAATCTAGCTGAAATTTTCATCCGGGAAATTCTTAAACCTTAGGCGAATGCGGATGCAAGCCTTTTTTTTTTATTTTGGGCAGTCGTACAATTTTTTCATATATTCAATTAACAAATTTTTAAATTTAGCAAAATACATACTAATAGGCAGTGTCTCTATAATGCAAGTTGGTTTGGAAATCCGCCCGGAGAGTGAAAACCCTGAGTCTATAAAACCTTTTTGGAGACAATTTTTTAATTTTCTTTTTTCATGATAACCCACCAATGTACTTTCGGGTTTTTTTAAACAAAATTATAAAAAATGTAAATCGTGTGGATGGTGCGGTTGTCAATACAATGGTTACAAACACGCGCCATCAAAAATAAGGAGGTCATGTAAAACGAAACAAAAAAAATTCCAAAACGACCCTATCATATTTTAAATATGCATTTAAACAAACTACAAACACTGCGTGAAATGGTCCCCCTATCTCGAGCGGAAAATTTATAAACTTTGTTTTTTTTATTAAATCCACACAAATTTAAGTTCCATTTAAAAAAATAAAACGGTCTAATACAAAAATACAAATAGAGACCCTAAATACATTACCCTTAGACTACGTTTTTGCATTGTTTTCCAACGAAAAAAAAATATCGACTCTAAAAAATTATATTTTCGAGTATATATATATAATATATATATATATATATATAAAAATTTTTTAATTCAAAAAGGACTACAGGGGGTTTTAACCCGGGGACCTAGCTGTCCGGGCTATGCCTTACCGTGACTATGCAGCCACCCAATTTAAAAACTGTTTAAATTCTTGGTCTATTTTTTTACATTACATGTCGGGCAGTAAAGGTCCGGGTTCAAACCCTGGGGTAGTCACTTTTTAATTTTTGTCTAAATCTAAAATAAACGTCATAGCGCCTACATAAACCCAGGGTTTAAAAATATAAATAAAACCATCGACCCAAAATCAAATATTTTTACACACACAAAACGAAAGTCTTACTTACCGTATTCTTATAAAACGCATGTGAGCAATTTTTTTTTCAACATTAACCCTAAAACCCCTACCCCACACTTTTTATAGCTTTTTTTTTCATGGGATAACACTTTCCAAATATGATAACTAGCCAAGTCACGAAAAATAATGAATGAAAATAAACCAGATTTGCCCATACTCGGTGCAGAATTGCGTCGGTTACAAGTCACTGCATGTTAGAAACGAAAAAGAAAGTCTGGTGTCCCCTTGACATGGTAATTTACACTGGTGGCTGTCATCGGCCCCCAGTTGTGCAAGTTGCACAAAATAATAGATATGCGATTTACGATATTTTAAAAAATCTTCAAATTAAGTAGTGTAAGGCAGAAAAATTTCCAGTAAAATGGGGAAAAAACGATTTTTAAATTTGTTTATATTTTTTGGAACACAGATTGATTTTTTAAATTCTTTTTGGCATAACTAGTTTTAAATTTCCCGTTTCCTTCCCGAAGAGTTTGAGTTAGAGAGGTAAGAGAACTTTTTTTTTAAAATCGTGGGTGGGAAGTGAACCAAAGGAATTCACATCAGAGCGCTTTGTTTTGCTTGATGTCCAGATAATTTTTAGTTTGGCGATAGACGCTGTTATGATGGGGGTCTTACATAGACATAAATTAAAAAAGGGCCTCCCCGGGGGTTGAACCCCGAACCTCTTGTTGGGGGAGATGCTCTCACCCCTTTTTTTATTATTTAATTTTTTTAACTTCAAATAAAATGGTCCCCTGCCCTGGTTTTTAAATAAAAAATTAATTCATCTACCAAAATTTTAAAATTCAAAAACCAACATAAAAACCCCTTTGTTACGACTTTTTCTCATCTTAATTTTGACAGCCCTTCAATCCCCGGGGGTAAAACTGTTTAAAACCCAAAAAAATATTAAAAGTTATTGAAATTGCCAAATAAAGTGAATAAATACTGTATTTAATTATGTTTATTTTCATCATGGAAATGGTTTTCCGCTGCTTAACCCCCTTTTTTTTTTCCATTGAGATTTTATGTTCGTACCCAAACAAAAGACTTTTTGCCATAAACCCCCCCCCTCCCCCCCCCACCCCACTTCCCCCTAAAAACTTCATATTAGTACCACACGCTTCAAAAGGGGATACCTAAAAATTTTCTTACTTCAATCACGGCGTAAAATTTGAAAGACTCAGAGATGCATAAATGTAAAAACGCGCCGTGGCTGGGGTTTTTAATAAGTTTATTCTGTTTTGAAAAATAAAAAAAAATTGTCCCGACTGGGGATCGAACCCAAAACATATGGTCCCTGTACATATAATAAATTTAATTGGGATGCTCCCCGGGATCGAACAATTTTTTTTGTAAAGGCAAAAACATTGACGCCAAGCATAGATTTTATAGCGCCCGATCTACTAATGATTCAAATGGGTCCCGCAGAGTTTACAGCAAAGTCTGCAGCCCCTCAGAAAACTTTTCAACAAAATTAATACCTTCCCCCCTCAAAGTGGTGAAAAAAACTTTGTATCGCTAGGTTTCCCCCACTTGCTGGAGCAAAAAAACCTAAAAAGCGCCGAAAAAATGCTTTTTGTACTTCCATGTACAGCGGACACCCCTTGTTCAAAAAAACTCAGATTTTTTGGAATGCTAGTTTAAAGGGGTAATTACAGTGTTTGCGTACTTTTTTTCCAAAAAGTGCTTGGTTACGCCCAAAAAAAATCGGAAAAAAAAAAAGGTAAATGTTAAAATATTCCCAAAGTTAACAAATTTTTTTTAAAAAAAAGGACAATTTTTTGGAAAAAGTAATCAACCACGTTCATTGGAGTCTTTTCTGGTGAATAAAAAAAAAAAATTAAAGAATCTCAAGGTGTCGTTTGATAGATGGAAGTACGAAACCACTGCAAAAACCCGAAATAATACGGGTCCAGTAGAGCCTTTTAAAAAATTCATTCCAAAAACGTCTAAACCTTCTTTTTTAAAATTCACATATAGTAGAATTAAAACCCTGTTTAAAATTTAAAAATTTTCGAGTTTAACAAGGATGTTTTTCATTTTTCATCGCGTCGCGCGCCGATCCTCCGTGATTGGCTTTGAATCGAAGAAACTAACATTTTGGACCGAGTTCGCCGTGCACTTGGATGCTGAGTGCGAAGTGCTCCTCCTAGTGGCCGTGCGCATGCGTTTTTTTCTCTCTCCTTTACCGTGCGTTCTTCTATTGAATCCCCAAAACGCGAAACATACAGTGTTTTAAAAAAGTTTATTCAAATCGTTGCGACTTTTTTAATTTAAAGCATCAAATGTGTCAAAAAAAGAACGGTGATTAACGTAAGTGAATGATATTTTTAAATACTTCCTTCAAAAGATACAAGCGTTTTAAAATTTGACCAATGTATTTTTTATGGGAACATTTCTTCCCAAAGCATGAGCTCGCTTCCCCCGTTAGACTTGTGGTTCCCATGCTGTGGAGATAACTGTAACAGTAATCCAACAGATTTCACCAGCCTTTAACTAACCCCCAGCGCAAACACTCGGGTATCTCTGTACTGCGTACTTTAAGGACAAAGACCCAAAATTATATCACGCTCTGAATTTAAAACCCTGCTATATTCGAAGGGAAATATCACTGCCCCAGATGAGGAGCCACGACAAAACCTAGGAGGTGGGTAAATAAATGTCTCAGAAAAATAATATGACTCTGAATATAATGTGGTATTCCATTTTCTGTCTCCATGATTTTCCTGTTTCTTCGAAAGCTTTATTAAAGGGGTATTCATTATTCACCCGCTAAACTATATATATATATAGGCCTATATATATCAACTAACTATAGTTATTAATTTCGAAAGTAATAGAACAATAATTCGAGTCTACCATGACCCGAAAAACAATTGTCAAACTTGGTAATTTTCGAGTTACGTCACTTTGCAAAAATCTCCCTTAAGAAATAATATGGGGACGATATTTATGCCCCGTGACCTTGGCGGATTTCCAACCACAGCCTTTTCTTTAAGTCCGCTTTATTTTGTTTTGTAATTTGGGCAATTGGCTCGGTCAAAATATGCTGATTCCCAAGAAGGAAAATGATTTTGGAATTCATATTTTTGCGTGTTTGAGTGTATATTTGTGCACAGTTTCAAGATACGTTGAAATAACAGGCAATTTATGATCAAAACGCGAATTTTCGTTAATTCCTGGATCAAAAAAACTATTTAAAAAATTCGTGTAAAATCACAGTACAAGATATAATTTTTTAAACGTTCCTTAAGTTTTAGTGTTACGCTGTAGATAATGTGGGTAAAAATATTTTGCGGGTGATAGCCCATTTAAACTCACATTTCAATCTTTGCAGATTAATGGTTTTGGATTGAGCAACGAAAGTATTATCGCTGGTTTTACAAATGACCGCTGTGCCTTGATGTTATTGGACAATACTTTCATTAAGGATGGCAACACGAGAGTTGTATACGGATATGTGAACAAATGGTAAGTTGCTCCCAATCAATGGCTTAGGCGGGAGTTTTTTAACTTCTGATATAGACTGTGTTAACGGCGACTTTGGAGACGTCCTAGCAACAAGGCAATAATACATTCTGAGGTTGTTAATAATTAGCCTTGTTGATTCTGGCGCTGTCCCGTTCGATCGCCTGCAGGTTTGGCTTGGTCGGCTTCGAATTACTTTTCCTTCACTGAAAATCAGTAATGTGACTGAGTAGGGAGGCTCTAAATACGAATTTATTTTTATTTTATTTGTTTATTTATTTATTAAAAACATAAAGATTACTAAACATTTATGATTTAAAAAAAAATATAATGAAAAATGCAAACTTTTAATATACATAGCATATTTTGTACTTGTACACACATATGGTGCAGTGGCATGGCCAGTTGGGGGTAAAGAAGAAAAGGGCAAATTCAAGCTGCGGAAATGACATTCTTTAAGGAGTGTAATGGGAGTTACGAGATTGATAAGATGAGGAGCACGAAGATAAGGAAAGAACTAGGAGTAGAGAGTTTTTAAAATTTAAAACTAGGGAAAGAAAGGCTGAGTGATTTCAAAAACATGAAGAGGATGCAGAAGGACAGATTCCGAAGATATAGTATGAACAAGACGCAGGAAACAAACAGAGAAAAAGAGGGAGGCCCAGACTGAGGTGGGAAGAGGTTATAGCAATGGATTGAAAAGAAAAAAATGTAGTTGGGAAAGGATTAACCAGGAAAGATGCTGGGAAGAACGAAAAATATGGAAAAAAACTGGTGGAGGTCCCTGAGGAAGAAGACAGAGGAGAGGAAGAAAGTGAATTAGATGATGCAGAGGAAGAAACAGATGACGTTGGAGAAGCGTCAGGCATGGCCGGCTTCGATAACCCCGGGGAAGCCAAGAATGTGGTGGGAAACCTCCCACCCCCTACCCGACTTAGTTGGAAATAGGGTTCGATATTAATTAAAAATGAAAAATATTAAGTTTACCATAACCATTAGGCCTACTGATGACCATTACCGTTAAATGCTTGCTTTTCTGGATCAGAAGAATATATCAAGATTTCCATTTGCATCGAAAATGAATGTTAAAATACGACAAAATCTATCGAATTATTCTTGAAAATTTCTATAATGAACATTATTAAAACATTTGTTGAACAATTAAAGAAAAGGCTATTTTTTAGTTGAATGTTTCATAGCTAATTCTTCAGGTCTACTGCTTGTTTAATCGTCTTATGTTCTATCAACAGGGATAATTATAACTTTACCATGACCATTACTGATGAGTGACCGTTGCTGTTGAATGTTTGCTTTCTTGATCAGAATGTATAATAATTAATTAGTACGGTACTAAGATTTCTATTTTTATCGAAATGACTTTGTTGAAATTCGACAATTAATCTCAACAATTTCTCTTGATTTCGTGTAAGAAAAATGGGGATTTTTTTTTTTTGATCCATACGAAGCATTAGGATAAACATATATTTTGTTAAACAAAGTAAAGGTTATTTTTAACTTGGTTTTATATAAAATATTAATGATATCATTAAATATTGATAAATAATATCAAATATTATTGAAAAGAGCGTTAAAAAAGTCAACACCACTCTATAATATGTCCTGAAAGAACGTTATTTTAAAAGAAGAGATTTTGTTGAAGAGGGGAAAAAGAAAGAAAGCACATTACCTTTTCAAAATTCAATCTGTCAACCGAGTTACGACTTACCAGTGCCCCATCAACTGGATGTTTTTCAAACAACTGACTTAAAACTCGTATCCGCGTTAGCATCAGCGACTCCTTTCCAGTTTAAAAAGTTACATAATCCAGTACAGAGCTTTGGAATGAAGCGTGAATATAAAAAGGCCTAATCTCCCATGTGTTTGTTTACAATTTCAGGCGGGGGACCTTGGTTAGAAATGCAATATTGTACCAGTGAGCAAAGGGCCCAACTACCTCAAAAGTTCTTAGCCCAATTTGGGCCCTATGACCGTAAGTATACTCTATATATTATATGTGTAACTATGCATAGAAATGTAGCGAAAGAGTATAAGTACTTTATTATATACACATATATATGTGTGTGTGTGTTATATCGCAGACTTTCACAGATTTAATATGCACACATTGTATTTTGGGTAGTCCGTGTGGTTTTATTATTAGTTCCAACGTTTCGGGCAGTTCTCCCTGCCATCTTCAAAAGTGCCTTTTTTAGAAGTTATGGAAATTATTTGCTCAATAATTAAACCTCCTGGGTACATTACTGATTTGGTAGAGCACTGTCTTTCAAACACGTATTTCAGATATGATGGCAACTTGTACAAACAGGTCCAGGGAGCACCTATGGGATCTCCATTGTCTCCAGTTATTGCAAACATATTCATGGCTGATTTTGAAGTTAGGAAAATTCTCGTTTGAAACCTAGTTTATGGTTGAGGTATATCGATGAAATATGTGCCATATAAACACATGGAGTTGGTGAACTTTATATATTTCTTGATTATCTGAATGGGTTAAATGAACAAATTAAATTCACAATAGAAATAGAACAAGACAAATGTCTACCATTTTTAGATGTTCTTTTAATCAAGAAAGAGGACGAGACCTTCGGACATACCGTCCTACCGTAAACAAACGCATACAGATCGATATTTAAACGCGGACTCACACCACCACCCAGCACAGCTTGCCACAGTAGTGAACACCCTTGCTATTAGATACAAAAGACTGTCTGTACTAATGATGAGCACATGGCTGAAGAAATGATTGGGTTACGAAACACCTTACTCTCTAACGGATTTCCCCCCAACACAATTGCTCAAGCATTCCATAAAACGTCGAGTAAACCTTTTGATCAAGATATTCCAAAAGATGAACCCCGATCAACTGCGTTTCTGCCTTACGTCCAAGGAACCACTGATAAAATAAGCCGTTTACTAAAAAAAAACAGAATATAAGAACTGTTTTTAGCACGGATCGGAAGATTTCATCTATGTTACGTAACGCTAAAGACACCATTC
Source organism: Sweltsa coloradensis (assembly GCA_024449915.1). Taxonomy (NCBI): domain Eukaryota; kingdom Metazoa; phylum Arthropoda; class Insecta; order Plecoptera; family Chloroperlidae; genus Sweltsa; species Sweltsa coloradensis. The sequence continues at coordinate 30,578 of JAMZAV010003702.1, read as the reverse complement.
CTAACGAGTCCCATGGTATATACGAAATTCCGTGTGGAAGTTGTGAAAAGACTTACGTAGGAAGAACTAACCGCAAATATCTGTCCGCATCGCCGAACATAGAGTTGCAGTTAGACGTATGGAAACCACCTCAGCTCTTTTCCAAGATGCTTTCGACAAGGAGCACTGGATTAACTTTGATGAAGCTAAAACCTTAGCCAAAGTGGAACATGAAGTGCCCCGAATCGTAAGAGAGGCGGTGGAGATGGAGAAACGGAAACGGGACGATGCTAAAAGACTTCCAGCCACATGGAAACATGTTTTGCAAGGCTGTCATATTCAACCAAAGCTCTCCCTGTGGACATGATTTAGGCCGTCCACCTCCGACAACAAGAGTTGACAAGAGGAAGAAAACTCAACAAGAACCCCTTGAGCCATCAGTGGCGGATACAGGGGGGGGGGGGCGCTGGGCCGATCGCCCCCCCCATGATTCTTAAAAAAAAAAAAAATGATTTTACTATTTTATTGTGCACGCACCAAATGCACTCTAAAAACCTGATTTTCAAAATTTTTGCCTGCGGCGCTATTTATTTAAAACTCCCAATAAAATCAACTTTCCTTGATGTTGTCAGAAATAAATCAGTTAGCCTCTGAAATGTGTCTGCATCAGTGTACTTCGATTTATTAAGTTGTCCTCCTATGTGAATCGTTTTTTAACTAAATAGGATAGACGATTAATAAATAAATAAAGTGATGAATTGAAAATAAGATCAAACGTTTATAATAATGTTGCAAATCTAGGCCAATGCTGTAAATTGTAAGCTCGACAAGACGACAAAACAAATTGGTGCACACAAACTACATTGTTTCCGTATTGCATTCCGCCCACCACTTTTTTTCTAAAACGCACCAAATGCACTCTAAAAACCTGATTTTCAAAATTTTCGCCTGCGGCGCAATTAATGGGGGGCTCCGCCCCCCATACCCCCCGTGCGTCCGCGCTTAGTCCCTTTCCCACGACTTTACCTGCACACGCAAATCACCCCCCCCCCCATGATAATGTCCTAGATCCGCCACTGTCAGAGCCACCTACTCGTACGCTCTAAAAAGTAATAGGGTGTGTTGATGTCTTCACAGTTTTTAAAATATCTGGATGTTTATAATATGTTGTCATTAGTACCTATGTTTTCTAAGCTATTTAGTTTCGTCTATGTATCCAGTTGCAGTGTATGTTATGAAGTAAGGTTTTTGTTTGTTTTTGATATATATACCGGGTTCAAAAAACGGTGTAGTCATTTTTTTAATTCATGTCTAAAGTACTAACATAACAGCAGGTTAGTCACCTACTAGGCCTATAAAGCCAAGTTTAAACAATATATATATATATATTAAAGTAATCGGTTTTTTCGGTTTCAATGCCACGTATATTATCATTGGGCCGACGTTTCGATGAGATTTCACTCATCATCTTCATGGCCAATACAACTTTAAATAAAAAAAACCAAAACTAAATCACTATTGATAAATACAGAACAAAACTGGAGAGAAAAAACAACAAAAGTCAACAAAAGAAATCACTGCACACAATGTGCATGTGTACTTTGTTGATACTTTTGTTGTTTTTTCTCTCCAGTTTTTTTCTGTAACGGCTCCAAAGTCACAGTTTACAAATTCCTAAGACAAGGACCGATGGACTTAAGTCCAAATCAGAAGTTACAAAATTTCTTACAATAGCGGAAATCGAACCCTAAACCTTCTGCATTGGAAGTAGGTAGGCTTACCACAAGGTCCAACGAGCCACACAAATAATATATATATTTTATTTTTTTTATTTTAGAAGGTTTTCGTGGCTGATTTATGTATTAAAGTCATCGGTTTTTCGGTTTCAATGCCACGTATATTATCATTGGGCCGACGTTTCGATGAGATTTCACTCATCATCTTCAGGCCAATACAACATATTAAAAACGAAAACTAAATCACTATTGAACGTCGTAGCAACGAGGCACATAATAAATTTAAAGTTGTTCTGAATCGGTCTTGTTGATTCTGGCATTGATCCGCGGGTGTTCGCACTGTCCATACTACTGATTGCTATATTTCTCATTTAAAAATTTTTTTGATCTTTGGTTGGTTATCGCTCACTCGTCGATTGCGTCGGGGCCTGCAGGATTGGCTTGGTCGCTTTGGTTTACTGTCCCCTACTGAAAATCAGTTGTGTGACTGAGTGGGTAGACTCTAAATACAGATTTATTTATTTATTTATTTATATTCAGTAAGTAACTACGGCAACTGTAACATAAGTATATTTAAGAGGGATTATGGCACATTTGATAGTTATCAAAACAGCTAGTCTTTCGGCTAGAAAGTATTCGACGTATGTGAAACGTTGCAAAGTTGTCAATAAACTAAAGCATACAGGAACAAATAAAGAATATGGTAAATTTTGGACTTTTAAACAAAAGCTAAAATCTTGAATTTATTTATTTTAGAAATTTTTAAAAAATTGTGACAGTCAAGCCCTACATTTGAACACGCCAAAATATGCGTCTCAAAATTACACCCCTTATCGGTAAACCGCATTTTTTGAGCGGACAACTTGCCCAAATATCAGAAACAAAACGAGGAGAATTTCAGAAAATGTAGTCGAGTACGTAAATGGTGGTCAATATTTTTTTAGGCCAAATCCTTCAAGGGCATCAAGATTGTCCCCTTGTTATTTCTCGAGGAGATTTTTGCTGATGAAACCTATAGCTCGAAAGTTACCAAGTTTGGATTTTTTTTTTCGTTTAAGGGCGGACCCAATATGTTTACTGGTTCTTTGTTAATTAATAACAAGTTTGCCTAATTAAAATACATTTTTTGAGTTTGGCGGGTGAATTCCCTTAATACGTTTAATTTTATTTCTGTGTGCAGGTAACAGGTACGAGAATTGGTGGATCTTGGATACCGACTACACTAACTTCCTTACTGTGTGGAGCTGCGGTGATACCTTGAACTTATTTAGCGAACGTAAGTTCATAAATGTAACCTTGACATCAAGCATGTTTTGTATCCGTGTACCGAAACTAGGTGGAAATGCTGTGCCGAGTGGCCTAGGTCTAAACTCGGTGACGGCGCTGAGATGCTGCTCGTCAACGTATTTCCCTCAGAAGGCCTACCAGAGTTGCATGGTTCTACTTCGAACTTAGACATAGAAAGTTGGCAGGGCTTACATTAGTTGCATTGTACAGTATGTATAGCCCACAACCATCACGGCCCGATTCCTGTGCATTATAACTTTTGTAACTTTAACCCTTAACCCTTAACCCTTAACCCTTAACCCTTAACCCTTAACCCTTAACCCTTAACCCTTAACCCTTAACCTTAACCCTTAACCTTAACACCTAACACCTAACACCTAACACCTAACACCTAACACCTAACACCTAACACCTAACACCTAACACCTAACACCTAACACCTAACACCTAACACCTAACACTTAACACTTAACACTTAACACTTAACTCTTAACACTTAACTCTTAACTCTTAACTCATAACTCTTTTACTCTTTTCTTTTAACTCTTAACTCTTAACTCTTTACTTATATTAAATCTTAACTCTCTTAATTTTAAACTGATATTTTAAACGGTTTTGCCAAAAAAAAACTTCGTACCATTTTTAGCCAGTATATTGTCTACTTATCGTTGCACAGTCTATAATAATTGCTTAACCCAACATCTATTAGTTTTCTAAATGTAAACTATTGAAGATAAATGATTGCATTTCTTTGTGTTTCAGGACAATTGATGATATTTACGAGGAATTGGACAGTAAGTGAAGATATTTTGGATGGCTACCGCAACATTGCCTATGATAGAGGTGCCCCAGTCTTATCGCTGGGTAAAACCTACACCGACGGTTGTTTTATTACAGTTTAAGGGTAATAAAAAACACAATATGAAAAAAAAATACATCTAGATGAATTCATCTATGCAGGCATAGTCTATGCTCCATTTACACTATCACTTCCGTTCCAAAACCAGATAGAAACCACCATGTTTTACCTTAGGGTTGTGTTCCGTAAAGGCAACCGGTCGACCATTGGGCGACCATTCTGAGCTCAGCTGGGGATTGTTATTTTCATTGTTTCACTCAACGTCTGATTTTTTAGGACTGCCTTGGCTACGGAATGGTGCGTGCTTCTACAAGGCCGTGTTTTAATGAAAAATTGTGATACCTCGCTAAAATATTACACAAATCATATCATTTGCTAATAAATGATTTATTGTCTACCCATGTGTAGTAACAGGAACATTGTCGGTAGAGGACATTATTCCCTTATTTTCAATGAAAGAATTTGAAATAACCGCGCTTTCCTCAAACACCAGCCTACGACCGAAATAAAACTCTGGGCTTCTTGGTTTCGACCACAACAATCGAAACAACTACGCATCGCATACGCTCCTTGCAAATCTGATCTATCATTGGTGCAGTTTAAGTTGCTTAAATTTCATTGGTCGCAGACTGGTCGTTCTGGTCGCCTTTGCGAAACACAACCTTAGAATGAATCCTCAATCCCGACTGCCACCATTGTTGCCATATGTTAAGCATATTTATTTTATTATGTGCCTTGTTGCTAGGACGGCTCCAAAGCAGTGGCAGAGGAGGGGCAAGGTAATAAAGTTAGAAGACAAACGGTGGCGGTTAGCTGGGGTCTGGGGTAGAGCCCCAGCTGCCGGAGGTCATGTTTGGATGAGCGAAGCGAAGACTTCAATTTCACTGACCCCCAAAAAATTAAGCTCTTTTTTTTCTTCTTTTTTTTCTGTTTGTTCGCTCTCTACCGGGCAAACGGCATATCCGATCTTGATGAAAATTTGACGGGACCTTCGAAATCTCTGAACTTAGAGCTGTTTTGTTTTTGGGTACAATCGAAGAAATATTTCTCATGAATATCGTACTTTTACGATTTTTTTCGATTTTTTGTGCGATATTTTCGTGCCATTTGGGCCGATTCTGACCAAACGGGTGGGGCTACAACGTTCATATTATACATGGATATTAAGGTTATGTTGATGTAGTACCTTTTGATAGAAAAAGTTGAAAAAGTTAGCGAGAGTCTTTCGGAATAAAGCTTTTAATATAAGTTTTTCGATTTTTTGTGCGATATTTTCGTGCCATTTGGGCCAATTCCGACCAAACGGGTGGGGCTACAACGTTCATATTATACATGGACATTAAGGTTAGGTTAAGAAACAATAGAAACTTGACATCAATCACCTACAATGCGTAGGCAGCAAAACAAAGCACTTGCAAAAGTAAAGATATCCCACGCAAACTAAACTTTAAAAAGCTCATCCGTCAACGCGTCGGGACTTAAGCGTTTTCCTGGTTTAACTGAATAATAGCAACTCAAGGGTTACCGTTTTGTTTATGAAGGATGTACACTTAGTTGATTTTGGGCATAAAATTTCAATTTGATTGCCCAACTTAACCATCATGTGTAAAAAAGTATGTTATGCACAATAGTAGAGGCAGTTTTTCAAATAAGGTAGAAGCTCAAAACTAAAACTAAACTTTCTGCACTCGGACTCTGTAAACAATGTTTTACAGCAGCTATCTGCGATCGTGATGATAATTATCGTGGTAATACTTGAACAGTTGAATCAAAACAGTCATTCTTAAATTTGCGCGTACGTGCACAGTCTGAATTTCTACATAATATGGTTGTTATCCCAAGAAATTACCTAATACAAATTCATAATTTGATGATTTTAGTAATATTACGCGTACGGCGCCCGCATTTGTTACTAGGGGGGGGGATTTTCTTTGTGGGGGGGATAAAGCCCCCCCCCCGTAGTGCCGCAACTGCTCCAAAGTCATAGTTTACACATTCCTAAGCCAAGAACTGATAGACTTAAGTCCAAATTAGAAGTTTAAAAATTTTGTGCCTAGAGCGGGAATCGAACCCTGAACCTTCTAAATTAAAAGCAGAGCCTTAAACCAAAAGATCAACAAGCCACACTAGTATTTATTCTTGGCTTATTATTGCATGTTTAAAAAAAAAAAAAATTATGAGGATAGCCCACATTGTTTAGGTCAAAACGTCATTCCATAAAAAGTCTTATTTATACTGTTGTTATACGATAGAAGTAGCGCATGGCTTGCACATAGACTCTTATTCGGGAAGTCATAGGTTCGATCTTTGCCTTTGTAAATTATGACTGAGTTTCGAGAACTTTCCTCGGTCACAGGGCATTGTTAGGATGGATCCTTTGTTTGGACATTCGTCTTCCTTTCCAAATCTGTCACCTGCGGCGGCGAAGGGGAGAGTGGGGGATGAAAGTGAGTATATTTCCGCTCCTCTAGGAAAATGTCAAATTTGTCAAAAAAAGTGCACCTTATTGATTTGTCACTTTGTTGTCTTTTAACAGTGCTACGAAAGAATGCAGATGCTTTTTGGTATGAATGCGCGTTAAATAGAATGTCGTCTTTGTGAATGAAAGAGAAATATATTTTACCAACGCAAGCAAAAATTATCTGTGCTAGATCACAGAATTCCTCCGTGTGCAAGATCTACGCTGAACTAGCGTGAATAGAGTTGACAATTAGTTGTTATGTTGGGAAAACAATTTCGAGCCATCTGCATTCTTTCGTTGGGACCACTATATTCATGTCTAGTCGGTTAATGACTACCTCTCCATATAAATAATATACAATTCTAGCTAAAGTCAGCAAAGAAATATCACCTGTCGCTATGTCAATTAACAATGTAACATACCGTTACAATTTTTTAATTATATGCCTACATATCATTTTGCCTCTTACTTTCATCTGTGCCATTATCTTGCACCAATGTAAATAACCTCATTGAACAATAATTCTAAAATTAATTAATTAGGTCGATTAGATAATTAATTAATTATTTAGAATCAATTTTCTATTGTTAATAAATAATATATATATCATTATCAGTCGTCACTCGTTTATTTTCCAATTCCACTCGTACTTATTATAAGGATTGTTTATGATATCATGTGAATCATGTTCATGAGTTATTAAATTATTATGTATAGGGGAAGAGGGGTTATATAATATATAACATATACATACATATACATACATATAGTACATATTATGTACTATGCATTGGGCGAGTAAATAAAATTGAAACTTGAAATTGAAACACTAATCACACCCTCTCTACAGAAGTTAACTGGAACGTTCGCCCCCCCCCCCCCCTTCACTGGAAAAATTGACTTCGGACATCAGACGCGCCTGCTGCATGTGAGCGCACCACCCAGAATTTTGTTCGTATTTCAAATGTGTGTCTTTTAATTCGTGTTAGTCAATAATCTTCAGATTTGGGACACAATTCTAAAAAACTACGATTTCGTTACAGTGATAAGCCAAACGCTGGAACGCTACTTAAACAATGATTGGATGAGCGTAGCGAGCGAAGCGAAGATTCCATGTCACTACACTGGAGAAAAAAATCCGGAATGTTTTCTTTTCTTTTTTTCCTGTATTTTTGTGTTTGTTAATACGATTCCGGCTAAACCGATACTCCAATTGCGATGAAATTTTCCGGAGGCCTTCGAAATCTCTGAACTTAGAACTGCCACGTTTTTTAGCGCAATCAGAAAATTATTTCTCATGAAAATCGCAATTTTACGATTTTTTTCGATTTAAAAAAAATCTTTGTTATATAACACCTACATGCTTTATCCGATTTTAATGATTTTTTCACAGAACCTTAATTTTATAAATTGTGATATTCCTGTGAAATTTGAGCGCAATCTAAAAATTATTTTTCATGAAAATCAAAATTTTATGTTTTTTTTTTTTTTTAACAATTCTTTGACCTACAACACCTACATGGTTTATCTTATTGTAATGATTTTTTCACAGAACCTTAATTGTATTAATTTATATATTCGTGTGAAATTTGAGCGCAATCGAATAATTATTTCTCATGAAAATCGAAATTTTTTCTTAAAAAAAATTACGATTAATTAAAAAAATTTTAAACTTTAAGTTAATTTTTTATTTAATTTAATTTAAAAAAATTCTTCGACTTAGTAATGATTTTTTCACAGAACAACAGAAAATCCGCATAACACATGGCAGCTCAATGCACCAATTACGCTCATCCAACAACGCGCCTGAAAAAGCGTTTGCAAATCTTCCTAGTTATGAGTAATGGTATGACTATGATATGGAACACAATTCTAAAAGACTACGATTTCGTTACAGTGCTAACTCAATTCAAACGCTGGAACGCTACTTAGGCAACGATTATGAGTAATGGTATGACTATGATTTGGAACACAATTCTAAAAGACTACGATTTCGTTACAGTGCTAACTCAATTCAAACGCTGGAACGCTACTGAGTAATGGTATCAGTGTTGGGGTAAGAAATTTTAAAAAGAACGCTTTCTCGCGAACGCGTTCTTTTTTTGTGAATATTTCAGTGAACTTACTCTTTTTTTAAATTAATGAACTTGAACTTTTAAAAGTTCTTTCCGAGAACGAACTTTACAGTTTTAGACAGTTTATTTGAAAGTTCTTTCCGTGCGTCGAGCAGCCGTCTAGTCGCCGCCGTCGAAGCTTAAAAACAATAACAAATCGTTGATCCATCGTAGGTAGGTCACGTAGGTCAAGCAAAATTCACGAAGTTAAAACGATGCACGCCAAACTAATCCGAAAAAAAAATCTTAGAAGCCTAAAATGCTAAGTAACTGCCATAATTTTACAAGATTGTCGACGAGAATGTAGAGCAAATCATCAACACGATCAAAGACAGCTCAACACTTTCGTAAGACTCAAACTCGCGAGTAGTTTGGTACTCGAACACCCCTAATGTATTTCCTCATGTTTTTCTTCATTTTACGCCGGCCTTTAATAAAATAGTGATTTTTTTCACAAAAGAACTTTTAGAAGAACTTAGTTCATATTTTAGACGAACTTGAACTTTTCAAAATTTTAAGTTTTAAAAGAACTTGAACTTGTTAAAAGTTCGTTATTTAAGCTGTTAACTGAACTTTTAAAAAGTTCATTTTAAAAAAGAACTGACCCAACACTGAATGGTATGACTATGATTTGGAACACAATTCTAAAAGACTACCATTTCGTTACAGTGATAGCTCAAGTCAAACGCTGGAACGCTACTTAGACAACGATTATGAGTAATGGTATGACTATGATTTGGGACACAATTCTAAAAGACTACCATTTCGTTACAGTGATAACTCAAGTCAAACGCTGGAACGCTACTTAGACAACGATTATGAGTAATGGTATGACTATGAAAGCAAGACGACATGTTTTTTTTTTTTAAACAAAGAACATATCATTTTGATTTCAGTAAGTTTGGCTATGACACTGATTAAATTACAAAATGCAAATTAGAATCTTGGAATCCTCTTATCTTAAAAACAAAACAACACCATGTTACATACATACATACACAAAACAACACCATGTTACATACATACATACATACATATTAACATGATCGCCTATTATGATTCGTTTATTTTGAAACTGTATCGATTATTGAAGATAAAAGTTTTCACGTTAAGCTAATAAGCAATTGATTTTTAATCGCTTGAAAGGGGAAAACGTTACCATTGTGTTGGCAATTTTTTATCATTGTGATATAATAATTGTTTAGGCGTGTTGTCAAAGTAAATGAATTATTCATTATTTTATGACTGTTTTTAGACTTCAATTAAACAAATGTGTTTAAATTATGTTATTGTTTGGGCTGTTATAAGTCAATCTCCTGATGAAGAAACCAACATGGTAATCGAATAGTTAGCAAGTTTAATAATATACAACCGCGACAAAACAGGCCGAACAATGATCTTTTTTCATACGAGTAAAGTGATAAAACAATAGTCCGCTTCGCGACCGCTTTTTTAGTCGCGTTGTTGGATGAGCTTTTTTTTTAAGTTTTTAGTAAAGGTGGTATCTCTTTACTTTAATTGCTATGGTAATACTAACACACACATAACAAAAACTTGTAGAAATACAGCCAAACCTTACACACTCAAAAGTAATGAGATCTAAAAAAAGGGCCAAGCTCATCTACCCTTCCACATTTGCGCATTCTTAATTCATAAACCTACAGTCAAAATCAAGTCTAAATTAAACAAAGGTTACTGATGGATTTTTAATGTTACTCCCAATTTTTAAAATTTAAATTATGTTGTTATGTTATTATGTCATATTATGTTTTATATGGTTTAAGTTTATCTCATAGGGAACCTAAGTTTTGAAGGCGGGAAGGAAATTGGTTCTCTCTGGTCTCAGCGCCCATAAGAATTAGCATGGTACGAAAATGTAGCTCGCCGTATCTTTTGACTCGCGCAAAAGAAATCTAAACCAATAACATCACAAGATGCATAATTTTGTAAAGAAGATGATGGCATTCTACTTTGCTCGATGACGCTTCCTAAATTCAAACTATTATGAGTTAAATGGACTCATGTTTCCGCGCTGTCGCAAAATGTACTCTGACTGAGCAGCAACCTAAGCGAGACGCAGCCACGTTGTGTGCAGCTGTGGCATCCTCGCATACCACGCGCCTGTCCATGGTTGCTAAATGTACTTCGCATTCAAGATTTTGTTGGCACATTAAAGGATATTTTATTAGTAATGTATAATCTAGTACAACCCAGTGACCTCACAGTAGCCACAAAGCAAGTCGGATACCAAATGTTTTGCTGATGCCACGGACAAAATGTTTTTACGTGCTTTTTCATGAGCAGTTTTGGAAGGTTTGGCAACAGTGTAAATGTAGAGTTCACTTCAACTCAAAACAAATGTCATTAATATTTGTGATAGAGCAGAGTTATGTATATCCACGCAAAGAGGAAAGATTATAGTTTCTTACAGTATGAATATAATTCCGGTCCGTGGTCGGGTTCTCGCGCTATTGGGCACCAAATCGACATGTAGATCGCAGCACTGGCGGCATGGCTGGCGTAATTGTGATTCCGGGCTGGAGCGTATATGGCGCTAACGTGTGTTAGTCGCGCCGGTTATGACAATTCGGGGATTATTTCCGATCTGATCACTAACATTTACCTTTCTCGCACACGCATTAAATAAGATGTATATTTTCATCTACGGTTTGCATTTGTTACGCTCTTATACAACCACAAGTAGGCGTAATTGCGTAGGTAGGCCAACTATAGCCAAATTCTAACCTTCCTATTCCTATATTTCTGAATGGGATAGGGATGAAATGTATTATCTATTATATAATAATATCATCTTTATAGTTGGGTATATTATTATGTTTGAGCGTAAGAACATTCAGAAAATAATTCATAAGCAGATTATTATTTATTATTTAATTACTACTATAAGTAAAGTTGCCCGTCGAAATTGGTATTGGTCCAAGGAATTATTACCAAATTTGAATTTAGAATGTTAAGTTTTTGAAGTGAAACGAGTCTGTTTGTTGTATCAACAAATATTTTGCAACAAATTGATATAACACTGAACAGCTGAAGTGCAAGGTGCAATATTTAACGTTTTCCCGCGATAATGTAATAACAATAAATAGTTCAACTTGTATTATTTTCATAATATTCCCTGAAAATGTCAATAAATTAGGCCTACATCTATGCTATAATCCGGATGTTGTCAATTTGTAATCATCGACAAAGTGTGCTTTATTCAGAACATGGCGGAACTTCAAAAAATACTTGGCTGCAGAAATTGGTATTTATTATGAAAAATATTAATTGAAAACGATTTTTCCGAATTTATTACTATACATAGGCCTACCTTTTTGTTGTTGATAAAAACGCACTACGGTGTAGTAATTTTGAGGTAGTCCATCACATACGAAACAAATTGAATGTAGGCCTATGTGCTATGTAGGCCTGTATGTGTAACAATTGGGAACGGTGTGATAGCCTATTGGCATAAGCATGAATTAAAATTATTGCCTGAAATTGTAAAACGCGATTTAATATGAGTGTCGGTGACGGGTAAAAAAAAAATAAGTATAATTATTAAAAAATGAACATAAATAAATAATAAATCTATCAAACACAACGGGAAAACTCAGTGGGTGACACCATACTGTCATCTGACTAAGATTATATGTTTTCGGACTTTATCCCTGGACTTAAATGTAAGAATAATGTTTTATTAAGAGTAGGCCCTACCGAAATTTAAATTGAGATCACGATAATTTAAAAATTGTTATTTAAGTGTAAAGAGTTGTATTTTAAAAGAGAAATGTAGGCCAATGCTTAACCATCCGAGAAATAACCTTGTGTCAGGTGTCCACTTTATGGTGCACTTACAGGCCCCATTCTTTCATTTAAATTTGTTTTGTTGTGATAACCATAGCACAAATATGTCTTTATTTTATTTCTAACGTTCAACATCCTTAAACAAAACGTATCACGTCGAATACTCATTTTTTTAGTTACATCTACACGTTCTTCCACGTTATTTGCCTCTGTGTCTACGCGAGTGATCACTACTGCTAGGGTTCTACGTTCCGCCAACAGGGCCGCGCTAGTGTGCTTTTTGGTGCCGAATCGCTTACGAAACATTTAGCACGGGTTAATCGCCTATACCACGCTGACCGGAGAGAACCGGACAACGCCCACTTAGGTTCCCTATTATTATAAATATTAATAATCTGACTACTCAAATGTTCAACTCATTTATATATTATGTGAATGTTTATATGAACCAAAAGAGGCTAATAAATATACTATACTATACTATACTATACTATACTATACTATAATAGTTACCCTCTCCGTGGTCTAGTTGGCTAAGGCGCCTACCTGGAATGAAGGAGACCCGGACCAACAAAATCTAGAAACTTGGTTAGTTTGTTGAATACACTAAACTTCTTAAACACACAATTATAATATATTATGCAGGTCAAATAGCTACTGATAATTTTATATAAATAATCCAATCAATTTCAATCCTGTAACTTGCTAAAGCTAAAAACCCTACTTTACATCTAACTTATTAAAACACCTAACATATTAATAATACATTAAAAAAACTTACAAATACATTTAATCTATTCTAACACTTAAATTTAAATAAATGGATTTTATAAAATGATGGTGTAACTAGAGATAAGTGGAAATAACATTCTGTGCTATGATATTCACGTAAAATCTATTTTTGGACGCGTAACAAAGTACTATTTTAAACTAAAACCAAGGTTTTTGTCTTATCTCAGCTTTTATAATATTATTATTCGTATTTGTTATATGCTGATTAAAATATTTTTGTTGTTGATATTTAACCTTCATGACCTTATTTTAAAATAAATAGCATGAATATTCTTTGTGTCAAGATTCTTGGTTTTAAATTTAAGTTCTTAATATATTTTAATTCAACTCTATTTACACTCCGTAATTGTTGATTAATATTGCTAATAGTTATAATGTAAACACATTAGGAAATACAACTTACCATAGGGGAGAAAGACGTGTCTTGGGTGAAGGTATTGGAAAGACGTAGGACGTAGCGTACTAGCAGCATAACTAAACGAAATATTATAATCGTTTATATTGTTGTTATTTGCCCAGAATTTTGATTTTTCAAAGAAGTTAACCCTACTCGTAAGTATTATCGCGCCCAACATCTTTAAAGCCTCTTGGAAAATGGAAAATATTGCCCTTAAACAGGCCCCTCAAGAATGTTGAAATTTGAATCTAGGCGTTCATATAGATAATTGAAATTATCATAATGACAAGGCCGTGATACTGCAAGACTGTAATTAAATGTATTCAATCTTGTTCAGACTACACACATATATAAGACGTGTAACCTATAAGTAAGACCTGGGTGTTGCCACCAGCTCCAACATGTCTTCTATTATAAGAGTGCTATTTCTTCTCACCTTCGCGTTTCTTGCCGCTGATGCGGACATGTATGGTTTAGGTCAGTGTCCTTATGTAAGGGCAAAAGATTCAGTTAACAGAACGCGGGTAAGTCACACGTCGTTTACTCTAGTTTGTCATATTTGGATGAGCGTAGCGAGCGAAGCGAGTGAAGCGAAGACTTCAATTTCACTGACCCCCCAAAAAAATTAGCTCAAGTGTTTGTTTTGTTTTTTTGTATTTTTGTCTGTTTGTTCGCTCTCTACCGGGCAAATGGCATATGCGATCATGATAAAAATTTCAGGGGACCTTCGAAATCTCTGAACTTAGACTCGCTACGTTTTTGGGTACAACCAAAGAAATATTTCTAATGAATATCGTACTTCACGATTTTTTTCAATTTTTAGTGAGATATTTTCGTGACATTTGGGCCGATTCTGACCAAACGGGTGCGGCTAAAACGTTCATATTTTACATGTACATTAAGGTAAAGGTTATGTATTGCTTTTTGAAAGAAAAAGTTGAAAAAGTTAGCCAGAATCCATAGAATAAAGGTTTTAATATGAGTTTTTTAAAGGTTTATAATAACAATTAACAAGTAACAATAGAAACTTGACAACAATCACCTACAATGCATTCACAAAGCACTTGCAAAGGAAAAGTGGTCCCACTCCCACTCCACGCCAAACTAAAAACTGACAAAAAAACTCATCCATCAACGCGGCGGACCTTAGCGTTTTCCTAGTTTAATTAATTTCAGGTTGTATGTAAATTCAAAATATGCACACATCAATAGAAAGCGTAAGATCATCGTAAGATTATCATCATCAAAGTATACGATTTGGATTTGGATTAGGATTTCAGGTTGTGTATGTGTCGTGTGTACAAGACCAAAATTTTGAAATGACCAAATCCCTTATATTTTAAAACTTTTTTTGGTTGATGCATTTTTCCGCTTTTGCTTCCATTCTGAACGATTTTAGGAGCTAACCGCCTACAAACGTGCTGGGTGGTAACGACGGTGGCCGCGGCTACCGCGGAAAGGTTAGCCAAGTCGGCCTAACGGACGCACCGCCTAGCCCAACCCCTAGCGCAACCACTCGGCGTCTCTCTGTACTGTGTACATTAATTACAGCAACAATCACGCTCATGAAATCATAGGCATAGGTAAACATAATATCTCTAGATACATATCTAGTTACGAGTACCTTTTGGAAATACTCCATGACTCTCAATATAATGTGGTTTTCCATTTTATGTTTCCATTGATTCACCCCGTTCCTTAAGCTGTATTTAGACGGTTAAAAGTTTCGTTCAAGCCATTGATTTCCAGGGATTGATCCAAGACCCATTGAAAGAAACATAACATATTTTCACACGGTTCAATGTATTGAAAGGTAGTCCCTTTGTTACCAAAATTATTGTGTTTTAATACATTGTTGTTGTTAATAGCAAATCTTTTGCGATAACCATAAATAAAGGAAAACTTATAGAAAACACCTATTTCAATAGACAACCAGACAATCATTCGTTCAATAAGTGCTGATGAAACTGTCAAGTATCTCGGTGTTAATTTTCGAGATGCTATGATATTTGATAGCAAGAAATTGATACAAGATATGAACGCGAAGTTGAAGAATTTGAGCACATCTCCATTATTAATGCCTGACCAAAAACTTAACTTACTTAATCAGTACATATGACCAACTTTAGTGTACCCTCTGCAGAATGCACCTTTGACTAACCTACATTTAAAGTTTCTGGATGACTTGGACAAACTTATCAAAAGTACAATCAAAGAAATCATCTCACTACCATTTGATTCCCCAGATGCTATGTTGTATTCATCCTGGAAGTACAAAGGTCTTAACATATTTCGGGCTAAATGGGAAGCATATATACAGAAAATCAATATTTGTAATACCCTTGAAAAAGCAAACAACCCATACGTGTTAAGAACCAGAGACTTAATCAATGAAAAGAGAATAAGTTGTGAAAACTAGGGATTGATGTCCAGGACTCAGCTGTAAAACGGGATGGTGAGAGTCTCTTAGGTTAAAAGAATATAATAAGTGGTGTGATCTACCTCAAAAAGGTAAAGGAGTTGTGTTATACCAAGAATATACCCCAGTGAACAAATGGGTAGCAAAGAAAACTGGACTTTCAAGTTCCGAATGGCGAGACGCCCTAAAAATGACATGTAATGTGGCTCCAGTTCGAGTTCTCCATGGCAGAAGCATGAACGGTAACCGTTGTCGTCGTTGCGATAGCGAGATAGAAACCCTTCCTCACGTTCTTGGCTTCTGCAAACATGGAGAGTTACTTAGGAACAGTCGTCATAACCATGTCCGGTCTCTAATCGCCAATAAATTTCGGAAACTAGGCTGGGAAGTAGCTGAAGAAGTGAACGGCTTGTCTGCACTTGGAAGTATTCGGCGGATCGACATCATTTACAAGGGAAGGTTTCATACTTGACCCGACGATACGCTTTGAACGCAGTGGAGATCAAGCTGAACAAGTCAACACTGAAAAACAGGACATATACCGACCAACAATACCATACTTTGCAGACAAATACCATGCAAACCCAATACATGTCATCGGATTGTTTGTTGGTGCAAGGGGGACAATCCCAAAGTTTTTTGTTGATTTTTGCAACACTTTTAAGTTAGGCAAAACACTGATACAAGACGTATCGATGGTGACATTGAAAGGTTCCATTTCCATTCTTAGGAATCACCTTTATGGCCTAAACATGTAATTTTTTAATTGTATTATTATGATCTCATTTCTTGTATTTGTATTTAAATTTTAAACTTCTTGTTATTGTTATTAATCAATGAATGTTATTTTTATTCTGTGTCCTTGTGGCAATTGTATTTGTACAACAGAGTTTTGTTTTGTTAAAAAAATAAAAGTTCTCTCTCTAGAATTTCAAATATTTACTTAACTGTAATTCATTGTTTTGTCTGTATCTGTTTAATTATGTCCTAGCCACCCTTGATAAATATCTAGAAGGTTGTGCTTAAAGAAATATTTGATGCACCAATGTCAATCCATGTGTCAAATCAACAACACAACACGAAGAAGTCTCGGCTTTCTTTACTTTACACTGTCGGAGAAGTGAGTTCGAGTCATTATCCTTTATACTTTTGTCTTCTGTGATAAGCTTTGCTTCGGAAAAGTGGAAAACACAACAACCAAACTTAACCTAACCTAAAAACAGCTGTAAAATGTAAACAATGCCCAGCCTTATTTAATTTTTTGCAGTACTGACCATGATTGGGCCAGTGACGTCATTACGAAGTGACTCCTGATTGGCCGGTTTCATCAAACCTTTGACTAAAAATAGAATATGCTCTACCTAGATGGGTTGAATCAAACCCTTTGATCAAGGCCTTGGACAAATTCATTTGACCGTCTAAACTCTAAACGGTACCATTGAAGGAAAAATCATGGAATCAAACCCTTGAATTCAATGGCTTGAACGAAACATTAAACCGTCCAAATACAGTTTTAAGCTAATGACTGCTCAGCTTTAAGCTGTATTTAGACGATTCAATGATTCGATCGTTCAAGCCATTGAATTGAATGAAATGAAAAATGAAAAACGTCCCTGTCAGTCATTATGCAAAATTTTGGACAAAAGTGGCAAACTGAGCTAGGTACTACAGTTAAGAGGCCTCGGGAGTCGCAGACTTCTGCCACTTTAGGAATAAAATCTAAATGGGTAAAGATAATTACATGAAATCTTTTGTAACATATTAAAGAATATTTTGTTTAGGGTCCTAGTTTTTCGTTTATTTTTTCGGTGCGTAAAAAAAAGAGTTATTGAATAAAATGTAAATGAAAATGCAGTTATCACAAAAATACAAAATTGGGTCTCTACATAATATTATATTTAAGAACGTCCTAAAATTTCATCAAAATCGGATGTATAGTTTAGACGCAAATATCTTAGAAGTTATTGTCAATATTGTTGCGGGTAGTCTAGCTCCAGGGCACTTGCTTTCATTTCGCAAAGTTAGCTCGTGTCTCGGAGTAGGAGACTCGCTCTTGGTTTGTCGCTAATCGCCGCATGATGTGCATGATTGTGTGTGTGTTGTGCGATGCGGTGAGTCATTGACGCACGATCAAGCAATGTAATACGGACAATCTGTGTGGTGAAGGCCACGCATACCATTCCACTCGCAATATACCCAGAGCTTTCAGCTCACTGTCGATTTTAAATTTAATATTTTAATATTACTGTTCCAGGGAAGGTATTGCTAATTAGAAAACGCTTAAAGGAGCACGTAACCTCAGGATCTTGCAAATTATAGTTATCTTATGGGAACTTATAAATAATTAAAAATGTATTCTACTTTTAGTGTTTCTAACGCAATCGAAACTTGCTCGAATTTAGAAGTAAACATAAATATCATAAACGTATTGCATCCCTAAAGGCTAAAGCCATACTGTTTACATTTCACCGTTTGTGACTTCCGCGTCTTTCCGAGGATGGCAGGAACCCATTTCAACTTATTGTTTTTTGGTTAATTTCTATGAA
This sequence comes from Sweltsa coloradensis, assembly GCA_024449915.1. Classification (NCBI taxonomy): domain Eukaryota; kingdom Metazoa; phylum Arthropoda; class Insecta; order Plecoptera; family Chloroperlidae; genus Sweltsa; species Sweltsa coloradensis. Next base: position 12,181 of record JAMZAV010003702.1, on the reverse strand, counting down.
TTTGTATAGGCAGCTTTGACAGGAACTTTAAAAATGAGAACCTGTTTAGAAAGCTGTATTTTCATATTTTTTAATATGAGAGGTAGTGTGACTAAGTTCCCTTTACGAAGCTCTTTATTTTGTGGAACTTGCCCGTACTGGCCATCAAAGCGTATACTTTGTGCCGTTGTGCGGATACCTTGTGATTCCTTGTAATTTAAATAAATTGTTACTTGTTGCGGAAATGATCTAATAATTGGTCTGGGTAACACTGCATGAACGGAGGAAACCTCAAAAGTATGTACCCTATATAAAACATTAGCTGAAGAACCGCGGCACAGAAAGGGAGACACAATAGCGGTCAGAAACGGTTTTCAAATTTGAAAAATACGGATGTTGGGAACCACTCATTTGTGGTCGACAATTGAAATTGGAATGACATGGGAAAACGTATATTCACCCTCTAGCAACAACATTGCTGTGTGTGTTCAAGTAAATAATTAATTGTGATAAGTTATGAACACGTGTATTTAATTTTAATAAGAAATGTAAGTATGTTTGTAACCAGGTACACAATTGGAAATAGAATATAATAAAACATAATGGATTATATACTGTTCTTCAGTTCTATACCTATCCCAGCAAAAGAGATCTAAACTTGAATAAACATAGACAACAATACAATCGGTTGACTGTAGTTCGTTGTTGTGTCTGCATTTATGAAATTAGATTTATTTTATTTTATTGATTATAAGTTGTAAATCAGTTTTCTAAGTAAATAGGAAAGATATTAAATAAATAAATATAATAAATAAAATATCCTATGAATATATTTTTCTCGTTTGTATTCTTTTTGTATTTGTTTGCGCCTTGCCTTACAAATAACTACCGGTACTTTCTTTTTGCGTTTTTCAGGGATCCTAGAAATATCTCAAACTTAGACCTCATACGTTTTTGTGTACCTTAAAAAATAATTTCTTATTAAAGTGGCACGCATAATATTAAAATCTTTAGTATTATGTTTATGAAAACCTTATTTAAATTATCCGTTAGTATATTTAAAAAACGAAACTAGACTAATCAAATTACTCTCGTACATGTGAATTTACGCTGAAAATCATGTATTCACCACAAAAAACAAAAGAGTAATTGACAAAAACCTTAAAATAGAAGTTTGAAACAATTGCATAGTGTGAAAATATCTCTATCTGCATAATATCTTCATATACAAAAATTGTGCCCCCTCGACCCAGCCCCATTATTTACGCCGCTGGCCGGGGCTTTTCTTTCCTGCGCCAAGTGACCTCGTCGCCGATCAGCTCTGTCGTGCTGTTAAAAAACTCTTTTGTCATTTACTTATTTGTCAGCTAGTAGTGCGGAGTGCGGTATTCGAAATTATAATGGAGAGCTCTGACAAGCGACGTTCGAAATCTAAATTATATCCATCTGCACACCGGAAGAAGAGAAGTGGTGCTGTGCTAGCTTAGCGGGATGGAGAGCTAATAAAAGGTAAGAAGCTATTATACTAACAATTAATAATAAATTTGATATTTACAATTTTATAGTAAATCGGTTCGGTAATGCTTACTTACTTCGAAGCATGTATTAATTCACGATTATTAGCTCTGTGTACGACTGCTAAGTGCTAATACGTGATTTACAGTTGCTTGACGCTGGTGATTGTCTTCCGATACCGTGGTATGGTGGTACGACAAAACTGATGAACGAACAGTTGTTTTTTGTTCTATGGTGTGGGGTAGGGTGGTAATGGCAACTAGCTTGACAGCCATATGGCTATACAACTTCCATGTGACTGTTTTCTAATCAGAATTCACGCCAAATATATCTATATTATTCGATTAATTCCATAGTATTATTCATGTTCCTCTAACATTGTGAACAATCTAGTTTTGGTGGTGGTGGGGAGGGGGGCTAGGAGTATAATACATTACATAATGTATACCTCGTTGTTATGAAGGCTTGAACAGGCTCAACCGAAATTGACTACTACAAAAAAAACTCGTGTGTTGCTCGCAATAAACAGAATGTGAAGATGAAGACTTGAGTTTTTCTGGCGGGGTGGGGTGGGGGGGGGGGGGGGGGGAAGAGATATAATACATCGCAATTTCCAGTTACACATTATAGTGCTGATGGCATGAAAATAATTAAATAATTGAAGCAGCATTAAACTTTACTTGTCGTTTCTCTACAGTTCTGAGTTGCCACTCACAAGGAAAACTAAATATTTTCTTGAAATTGTCATAATTTATTACTTATGCTAATCGATACTATTCACTTATATTTATTCGTATTGCAGCAACAAAAAGAGATCTAGGCGGCTAAGCTTATATTGTCATTTTATATAAAATATATATTATGATGTGCGAATTATGTGTATTGATTATTGTAGACGCACTCATGACAATGTGTACAGTTACAGGTACGTATTGTTTGTATAATCAGGATAAATTGGAATTCCTTCTTTGGAATTTCTTTGTTTCTCTCTGTCTCGTTCTCGTATAATTATTTGATGACTGATCTGTTCTGTTCTTTACATACTGTAATAATTGTTCTGCAATATTCAAGTCGATCTTGTCAAATCATTTCAAGACGGCCGGTACGTTTGTCGGACTCCGAAATATCAAAGTGGCTGAGATTGATCTTAGAATCAGACTTCAGTAGGTATTGATTATTGAACAAAATGTCATTGTCTGGTCAAAAGTTATAGTCATACTCACATCCATTTGTAGATTATCACGATGATAAATTATCACATACCGCGAAATAATTACTCTGATCTGCTTGAAAATCGATTGAAAATGAAAACATCTGTACAACAATCATTGTATGTATAATGGGAAATTTTTTATAAAATACTACAGTTTTATTTTTATGGCATTTTCATTTAATATACATCAAATTATTACTTTTTGTTGAAATTGAAATGATTTTTTTAGTGTAAATAATGACGAACACGTAAAAATATTAGTTCTCTTCCAACTATTGCTGTGTCCTTCATTGCTCGCTTTACCCTTGAGGGCATAGATTTAAAGTGAACGAAATAATAATATAATAATAATATTAATTTTGATGACAACTTATTGTGTGTTTTCAAAGTTTAAATTTAAAAATATGAACGAAATAAACGTGTGCGAATTGGAAGATATAAAACTCGCTTGAGAGCGCATAAATAAACTTTATTAGAGGATTGCCGGTGGCTGGGATCGGACCGAAGGCCTCTCAAATAATTATTTGAGTGTAAAAGGTAAAGACAACGAATATACTATTTCTATCAGTAATAATTGCAGACTACATGCTATTAATAATGGGGACTATAACATTAATATTTCACATTGTCCTGCAATTGTAAACTTATAATACTATTATCTCACCACTGTTATATGAAGGTTATATGTAAAACTGATCACCATCACTCAACATTGACTCATGGCCTGCCTTTAGCATAAATCTCACCATCTGAAAGCTACTGCCACTCCACAATGATCTTGGATGGAATTGTAATTAGTATAGCAGTTTACTTTGTGATTGTCAAATAAACTATTTCATACACAAAATCGTATTTCTAAGTGTGGTATTGATTACAAATTCAATTACTGGCAATGATATTCAGGCACTGGTATATTATAGCTCACGGCCTATGTCCGATGCCCGACTGTCAAAATAAAAAAGACAGTGCGTCGTCATGGGTCAAGTTCAAGACAATGTGAATTCATTGCAGTTCCGTAATTTAATGTTTAACTGACCCTGACCTACCGCTATGTAGTTATATTAGATAGCTCGGAGATCGCGGCTCACACAGCTCTTGCTCTCTCGCTCGGGCTGGCTGGCGAGTCAGTCACAGCCATCGAGACCACGTGACTGATACGAGTCGGAGCGCGATCTCTGGAGAGAAGCATGTGTTACGCGGGACTCCCCAACGGTGTTAATTTAGATTCACGATTTTTGTTATATAGTTTCAACACCTTATTACCTAATATATAATGTCTACTGTATATTGTATGTGTATATGTATATTGTCTACTCATCTTTTTGTGTCTGTGCGACCTACCTAACGTTTTTCAAGGTAAGCTGTCGTCCTTCTATACCTTTCCCCCCACTGAAACATGTTTATTCATGTTCCCAGTTTAAGTATCCTAGCCATTTAGGCCTCATCTATACCAAGCAAACTATATATATATGTTATATCGCAGACTTTCACGGATTGAATATGCAGACATGCAGACACATATATATATATATATATATATATATATATATATATATATATGTGTTTAATTTTAAGTTTTCGCGGGTATATGTTAAATAATTAATGTTGAATGGGGCTTTTTTCCGCGAAGAATAACAAGGAGGTTCACACTTACCCCTCCCTGCCCGACGTTTCGGAGAAGTCACATTCTCCATCTTCAGGGGCGACGTGTCGACAGAGACTTGTTGCCTTGGGTCTGTCCACTCGCAGACTGATCAATCCTCACGACGTCGTTAGATCTCGATTGGTTTACGTGTACGTCACTCGTCGATTTATCTAATTTCGATCTACTCCTCGTCACAGGTCCGGTTTTGGTTGTAGTGACGTCAGCAACAAGACGGCTCTGTTTACGTGTTGACGTCACTACATTACAGGTGGTGTCAGGAAGTGGCACATGTGGTGGCGGACGTGGTTTTTGTTGGTGAAGCTGTAAAACGGGCTTCCAGGACGGAGGCAGTCTTTGTCCATCATCTCGTTTATTGAGACTCGTCGGTCGCTTCTCAATCTCGATAGCCTCACGGATAATTCGTAAAGTCTAAGACGGCATTAAAGTCCCACAACTTTCATACAAAGACGCATTATTGGACAAAAGAAGCAACCCTTGTAGTCAATTTAACGCCTATTAACTCTGGAAATGACTGCTTCTAAACTATTTCACGATGTTGCCAAATTGACAAACTGCTTTCCGTCAATACTTACAATAGCTTATAACAGGTATATTGACAACTGTGTAAGAGGCGGCGGGTGGAGTAGGACCCCTGGAGATTGACATCAACCCTTTTTCCGCTTGGCTGATTTGGAGAAATGGGACTTTAATTCTGTCCTAGACTTTACTGGAAGCTCTTTGATAGATGCTAACATACTGGTATTTTCAAAGTTAATAAGATGGCCGGTCTTCTTGGCGTGTTGGGCTAAACCAGACGTCTCTTTGCCACTGTTGACAGCAGCACGGTGTTCCTCCCGTCTTACTGATATGCGTCGGTTAGTTTGTCCTACATACACCTCGTCACAGGATGCACAAGGCACCTCATAAACACCCTGAGCCTCGAGGGGTATGTGCTCTTTAGCATTGCGTAGCATTGTACTAATCTTGCTATAAGGGCGATAGGTCGTTTTCACGTTATGTTTTCTTAACAACTTGCCTATTTTTTCCGACGTTCGGGGAACGTCGGAAGGGGGTTCCCCCTTCAGGGGTGTTTCCACCTTAATCTTGGGCATCACCGAATCAGCACCGGCCTGCCAAGCTCAGCACCTCATCTTTTTCCTCATCTTCTTGTCGTAGCACCAATTCTCTCCACTTTTTCCTGTCCTCCCACCATCTTTCTCTCTCTTCAACCACTTCCCACTCCTCTCCTCTCTCCTCCACATCTGCCTGTTCTTGATCTTGCCACCTATCTCGAGGTCTTCCCACTCTTCTCATATCATTCTTTAGTTCAAATGCTTGTCTTGGGATTCTATTCTTCTCCATTCTTCTCATATGTCCATACCATCGTAGTCGCTCCTTTCCCATCTTGAACTTTAGGCTCTCTACTCCTACTTTCTTCCTTATCATACTACTTCGTATCTTGTCCAACTTCGTCACAATGCTACAGTTAATTTAGACCTACATTTTTTTATATAGTTTCAACACCTTATTACCTTCCACCTTCTTATAAGAAAAAATAATTTTCTGAAATATCGTTCAATGTAAGATTTTTTTCGTCTGCAGGTACAAAACTCATGTGTGACAAAAATCGTCTATCGAACGATATTTCAGAAAAATGTTATTCTTATAAGAAGGTGGAAGGCAATGATGTGTTGAATTAATATAAAAAAATGTAGGTCTAAATTAACTGTAGCACATATCTCAGTGTTTCCACTTTTGACCCAAAATTTGCATATTATAATGGATACATGGACGTTACGTCTAAAACAAAATATATATCCTGTTTTATTAAAACCGTCACTCATTTAACTTAGATTGTAGTCATCTTCCTTTGATTTTATAATATATCGTTTAGAGGGCGATACATTCGTCATCAAAGTCCAACGCAACCTTCTCGTGGTTTGGCCCGTGAGTAGGGAGTTTCACCTCCTGAAACTAATGGCGAGCTCTGGGTCGTCGTCGGGGAACTTTCCCCTTCCCTTTGACTACCTTCCCGACGGCGACGACAATGACAACACGGACGGATGATGACAGACGAAGACGACCACGACGTGGGGAACCCCTGCCCTCCCCATACGCTTGTGGCTGGTTCTGACCAGCACAGGCCTGTCCACCCCTTGTTCCCCCGCGTCACCCCTTACGTTCCTCCCCCTGGAAGGAAGTATACATGGTGGTTACTCACACTTATAGAAATTGTTTTATCTTAGAGGCACGAATAATCTTAAACTACTAATACTAATACATAAGCTTTAATCTCACATATATCTCTATTTCTTGCAGCTTCTTGGTGTTTGGGTTGAGCAACGAAAGTATTATAAATATTTCCAAAATGACCGCTGTGCCTTGATGTTATTGGACCAAACCTTTATTTATGATGGCAATGTCAGACTGGTATACGGATATGTGACCAAATGGTAAGTTCCTCACAATGAATACAAACCCAGGATTGAGGTATATGTATAGGTAGGTATATATATATGATGTTTAACCTTGGCTTTATAGTAGGCGACTATAACGCTGTTATGTTAGTACTTTAGACCGAATATATATATATATATATATATATATATATATATATATATATAAGTTTTCGCGGACGTATAGTATGTTGTTATTGTCTTCCGGGATTGATCTATGATAAGTATTGGAAATCTTATATGATGTTAATAACTTATATATTATATCATATATCATGATTTATATTACAAGATTTACTATTTCATTGGAATGAATGTTAAATTGTGAAACAATCGCACCAATTTTCTGCATTTTCTTGGATTTTCTCTTTCTAAGTCAACGATATAAATATTTACCACCACATTTCAAAATCTACACAATTAAATCTACCAATTTTCATACTGTTATCCCGGATAATAAGCTGTTTTGTTTTTTCGGAATTGGGTGAATTTTCTTTATAAAATTTTAATTATTAGAAGATAAAAAATTAAAAAATGCATAGGCCTATTTTATATTATATAATACAATTTTAGATTGGACTACCATATTATAACAATATTTTTCTTTCGTGCTATTGTCCTTACAAAACCACATAGCTTGTCTGCTTTCAGTTTGACGTTATTTTGCAGCGTTCCGGAGATATCAAATAATAAACTGTTACATCGCAAGGTTTATTTTAATAATGATAACTATTATTATTATGTATCTAAAACAGAATTTGCATTCCAGAAAACATTAATAATATATAATGGAGCAAACGTTTACTTAGTTTGAATATTAACGCCATAACACATTTTATTCTACTATAACATCGGATCGGATCGGATCGGAATAATTAATAAACAATTAAACATAATAATATTGATGGTCATCTTCCACCTTAAAGTTCAAAAGTTACATGATCTCAGTGCAGAGCGGCCTTATGTCTTGTGTGTTTGTTTACATTGTTTCAGGCGCGTACCTTGGTTTAGAAATGCAATGTTGTACCCAGTGAGTAAAGTCCCCACAACCTCAAAGTTCTTAGCCCATTGGCCATTTGACCGTAAGTATAGTCTATCATATCATTTTTAACTATGCATGGAAAAGTAGCAAAATAAGTATATAAGCTACTTCAAATAAGTTTTTATTGGGGATAGTACTGATCGTTATCAATATTTTCTTTGTGATATTTCGACTTTTATTCAAAAGTCTTTTTCATTGTTGTAATATTACTATTTCAAATATTTACTTAAATGTAGTTCATTGTTGTGTCTGCATCTATGTAATAAGATTTATTTAGTTGTCCTCCTTTGTAAATCAGTTTTTATAACTGAATAGGATAGACGTTAAATAAATAAATAAATAAATAAATAAATAAATAAATAAATAAATAAAAAACTGAATGTTGAACAAAGGGAGAAAATAACAATAATACAAATAATAGAAGAAATTATAAACAAAATGACTACGAAACATATCTGCCAACACAATTGATGAAAAAAAAACATGACACAAATAAAATATACAGCAGCAGCACTAGATCACAATAATTGGTAAAGATGAGAAAATTCGAAGAAGATTATTGCCAACATCAAGTATACATTACGTAGGATTGGAACTAGGTACATAAGGACAATAAATTATTCCATGAGGGTGGACAATGTGCACTAGGCACGACCACTCCGTCAGTCCATCTCTCTTTCGGGCGCTACGGTGTAGACCTTCGCTAGTCGGTCTGCCAAGTACCTTGGAGTAACCTTTACAGACATTCTGAACTGGGGTGCTCATTGCCGTGACGTCATCAACCGTGCGCGGTCGAGACTAAATTTACTCGTGACGCTTCGTGGGCGAATTTCTGGATGCAGCTTCCGTACTCTACGGCACACTTATAAAACTTTTATCCACCCCCTCTTTGAATACGCGGCCCCGGCACCCGTCGTTGGAGGATGTCTCCAGCAGTACTCCTTGGAGCGAAGGATCCTTCGCCGCATCGCGCGACTTCCTCCGATGATGGGGAATGAAGCTCTTGACTCGACACCCTCGCAGGGGCTTACGTGTAACGTCTTCACGCAGGCGGCAGGAATGAGCTTCACGACCTCGTTTCGCGTCCTTGAGCCTTCAGACCTCTAGGGCCTACCCCTCTTCAAGTACCCTTATCCGCTTTTTGCCTTTCAATTCGTCATGGTCTCTTGTTATCTTTGATGTAATGTTAATCTGAAATTGTAACTCTGTAATCACTGTGTCATGCTACAGAGGGCCACTCTTGCCCTGTATTAGCCTTCCTGCACTATGGGCAGGTAAAATTGAATAAAATATAATAAACTAGTCATGTTTTTATTTTATTTTCATCAATTGTGTTGGATGTTTCATAGTAATTTTGTTTAAAATTTCTTCTTTTATTTGGATTGTTGTTTTTATCCAAAAAGGGGTATAACACTGGGATCGCCGCCAACTGGTTACAGTTGGCGGCGACCCCAGTTTTATACCCCTTTTAGTTCAACCATGGAGTTTAAATAGTATTGTCAAACTCCATGGTTGCAACCTTCAATCTGAAAAATAATTTGAATAAAAGTCGAAATATCACAAAGGAAATATTGCTTAAGAGCAGTGTTATGTCCAATAAACACTTATTTATAGAATAAATATCTTCTAAAAGGTGATTTTATCTAAGTTTCTTCTTTAATATCCAGTTAGCATAGCTATGGCAACTGCAACATTATAGTGTACTTAAGAGAGATTATGACACGTTTTACAGTTAGCAAAAAAATAAGTCTTTCGGCCAGGCAGACTTCGACGTATGTGTAACTTTGAAAAGTTGTCAAAAAAGCATACAGGGACAAATCAAGAATATTGTGATTTTTTTTACTGTTAAAACAAAATCTAAAATCATGAAAATCAATTTATTTATTTTACTACATTTAAATAAGTTTTGTCAATCTACATTTAAACACGCAAAAATATGCGTTTCAAAATTACACCCCTTCTTGGTATTCAGCATTTTTTGACTGAACCACTTGCCTAAATAGCAGGAATAAAACGTAGATGTTACAGAAAAGGCAGTCGAGTACGTAAGTAAGGGCCAATATATTTTTTAGCCAAAATCCTTCGAGGTCATGGGCATAAAGGTCGCCCCCTTTTTGTTTCTTCTGGGATATATTTGACGATAAGACCTAGCTTGAAACTTTTTTCGGGTGAGGGTGGAACAAAATTATTTCTGTTTCTTTTTTAATTCATAACTTAATATTGAAATCCATTTTTTAGTTTAGCGGGTGAATTCCCCTTTGATATGTTTGATTTGATTTCTTTGTGCAGGTAACAGGTACGAGAGTTGGTGGGTCTTGGATACTGACTACACAAACTTTCTCATTGTGTGGTCCTGCGGCTCAACCAAACACTTATTTAGCGAACGTAAGTTCATAAATGTAGCCTTGACATCAAACATATTGGCCCGTATACACTTCGGGGAGATGCGAGACGAGAAGGCGCGTTCACCAATCAGAGGCCGAGCCCGCGAGACCTTCACCCATAATTGAATCTGTTTTAATAAAGTTCGCTTCTTGCGAAGGAAATAGAACTACTTATAAATAAATTCTATTCAAACATCTTTGGGTACAGTAGTTGGACAAACAGTGGAAACATGGATGAGTTATATTTCCAGCTTATTGAAGCTATTGAAAATAAGGCCAGCGTCTGGAATGCTGCTGACCCATTTAAAAAAAAATAAAGATGAGTAAAAAAGCTTCAAATTTGTAAAAGCATTAGCTAATTATGGTGCATGGTATTTATAACCTAGCTTACGGAACAAATTGCCCGACCTCGTATTGCCAAGCAACGTTGCAGTGGTGTAAACGGTCGACAAGCTAACTTCGCCCCTTCGCTTCGCAAGATCGCCGAAGTGTAAACGGGCCATATTTTGTGTCGGCGTACCAAAACTAGGTGGAAATGCTGCACTGAGTGGCCTAGGCCTAAACTCGGTGACAGCGCCGAGATGCTGCTCGTCAACATATTAACCTCAAAGTGCCTACTAGAGTTGCATGGTTCTACTTCGAACTTAGACCTAGAAAGTTGGCAGGGCTTACATTAGTTACAGTATGTATAGCCCACAATCATTACGGCCCGATTCCTGTGCATTATTACTTAACTCTTAGGCGGAGGCCTAACTGTAAACTATTTCTGTGAACTGTTAAAACTCTTCTTAACTCTAAATTCCTAACTCTTAACTCATTTTTTTATTACGTTTTTGCCAAAAAAAAACTTCCTAACAATTTTTGTGTGTTTATATGTTCTACTTATCGTTTCACGCTCTGTAATGTTTGCTCACCCAACATCAGATCTGTTAGTTTTTTGTATGTAATCTATTGAAGATGAATTATTGCATTTCTATGTGTTTCAGGACAATTGATGATATTTACGAGGAATTGGACAGAGAGTGAAGATATTTTGGATGGCTACCGCAACATTGCCTATGACAGAGGTGCCCCAGTCTTTTCGCTGCGTAAAACCTACATCGACGGTTGTATTATTTCAGTTTAAGGGTAACAAGAAACAAAATAATATGTAATGAGAAAATACACTGAACTGTTTTTCTTGAGATTTATTCAACTACGATCCATGATCCATTGATCCATGCTATAGGCAGAAGTTTCTTAAGTTCTGATTTGGACTTATGGAAGTCTTCTTAGCTTAGTAATTTGTAAATGAGGCAAATAATTAATTCTAAGGTGGTTCACTATTCAGAATCAGCCTTGTTGATTCTGGTGCCTCTTGAGGGTGAAATCGTGTCCAGCTTGATGGATCAGCGTTTCCGACTTAGGCCTAAATATTCCGGTCTCTATAGTTCGTCATTGTTCGTTCGTCGATGGTGTCGGCGCAACATAGTTTCACTTTACTTTTTTTTTTCAATTTAACACTTAAAATTTAATGTTCCCACTGAAAATCAGTTCTATGACTGAGTGATGGGTATTGACTCTAAATACGAATTTATTTATTTTTACACGATCACTTACATTACAGAAACCACCATGTTTTATCCTAACAATAATTCCCAGTTTGTCACGATGTTGCCACAGTCACTCCACTGCCTCCTGAACGATCCAAACATTAATTGTCATATTTAGGGGGCATTCCGAAAGTCGCTACAGTCGCCACAGCTGTGGCGACAATATGGCGAGTAGTATAGAAGTCACCCTGGACGGCTAGAAATAGATTTGACGTCAATCACCGGTGGCGATAACCTGAGGCCCTGGGTACACTCTGGACGGCTGACCACCACCCAACAGTGTGAGGCCTTTAACCCCTCCCCCCCCCCCCCTCCCTCCTCTCTCACCCCACCCCCTTCCCCTCCCTCTCAGCAC